>JAECMU010234391.1:0-10042 GCA_016106625.1 Dracogyra subfuscus | reverse complement strand
GGGGAAGGAAGGGGTTGTGTCGGTTATACTAGTGCTCAGCGTTTTATTTAAATAGTGGGTTGGCTGAGTGCAGGACAATATTCAAACTAAATGTTTTCTCTTATAATCTACTGCAATAGTGTTGCTTTTTTTTAGAAAATGTTATTCGGGCAAGTGAAAATAGATCCGGGCAAGTGAAAATGCTGTCCCCACTTGCCCGGATGGCAACTAACAAAAAAGGTTAAGCGCAGACACTGATTAATTATGTAAACGATGTATGTACATTATTTTTTTTACTAATGACCTAATTAATATATTATGGTAACCAGTCAATTCATACCAAAGTCATTTCATACCCAATTTTACCATTCGTACTATAGTTATTTGATCATTTTGTACACACTGCAAGTCATTTCGTACCATGTGTATTTGGTCATTTCATACCTAAATGACACAGCTTAGTTGAATGATAAATAGTAAAATGTTGAAATACTGATTTAAAAAAATAAACATTAGGCTAATGGGAATGGGTATCCTTTTAACGTGCCCCTGTCCCTAAGGTTCAGGCATGCCCACCATGGGTCCGGGGGCTGACTTCGCCAGTCCCGGGTCCCATGGCAGGAGAGTTAGGCTAAGGCAACTATATTGAAGCCCCACCCCTTAATAAAGAAAGAAAGAAAGAAAGAAAGAATAAGAAAAAGATGATATACTACTTTTATCTCTTCACATTTCCGTTCATCATTATATTAATTACCAACGAGCACCTTATGTTAGAATAATGTATCAAGATCTTCTAAGACAAGCTGATCTCAGAAAAACATTAATAACCCACGAGGACCGTGGGCTAAGGATGTATTATTTTTAAAAAATTTAACGACGCACTCAACACATTATAATGACGGTTATATCGGCGTCGGACATATGGTTATTTCAAGATAAAACCCCAGTGGTTAGCTGACGGGGATCGATCCTAGACCGACCGCGCATCAGGCGGGCACTGTACCACTAGGCTATGTTGCCCGCTGGGCTAAGGATGTAGGCATATACAAGATATAGGGGGGATGGGGGCGTGTCTCGTATCATATGAAAGAATCATCAATGCCATGGGTTACTTGTTATTTAGTCTTAAAAATCACTATGACACTAGACCACGCTGTGATATTCTACATCGATACTGATGTGACTCATGAATATAAGGAGTGTTTATCCAACAGCAATAATGAGGGCAAAGGCAGAGAATCTGTCAACAGTGGGCTAAGGATGTAGGCCTATAAAACTATACAAGATGGTGTGTGTGTGTGTCTCGTATCATATGAAATACTTCTCACTTCGTCTTAAAAATTAATATGGTACAAAATGACCAAACATTACAGTATGAGATGGTAAAAAGCAGGAACGAAATGGCTATCAATGGTAAGAAATGAGGTTGGGGTAGGGTTAGGATATTCATATTTACAAAATAGACTTAACTGCAACATTTGAAAAAAAATCATTTCATTAGCCGTCGGGCATGGCAATATTATTTACTAACCCAAAATATCACGAATATGATATTTACGGAAATACTATTCTACATTTTTCAGCTACAATACATGAAACAAAATAAATTTCAATCAAATGTAGAATAGTATTTCCATAAATATTGTATTCGTGTTTTTGTATATATATTAGAGAGAGAGAAAGAGAGAGAGAGAGAGAGAGAGAGACAGACAGAGCGAGAGAAAGAGATAGGCTTGCGGTGACCTTGTATGGGGGAAAATGCAGTGAACTCCTATGGAAATTACAAACTGAACTCATATGGAAATTACAAACTGATATATCCAATACTGTATAGCAACTTGTGTGTAGTTTTTATGCAGAGTTCGACAAATTCGCTAGCCCAATATCTGTGGCTAGTGGTTGTTAAGTTCGGGCTAGTGAGAAATGCAAAACATGACGTTGAGGTGGCAACATGTAAGGGGTTGCGAGCCATGATAAGTTATCTATTTGGCATAAATTGTCTGGTCATTCGCGCAGTGATGCTCTTGACATCACATGTCATTCGGGGGAAATGTGGTCATATGCCTATGCACGAAACAAAATATATAACATGACACAAAAATAGGTGACCACGGGTGACACAAAAATAGATGACTGTCGTTGACACATACACTGCGGTTGACACACAAATAGTTGACTGATAGCGACATAAATATGAAGCATGAATACAAAACAAGTGTCAAAATACACATTTAAGAGAAATATCAAAGTATATCGGCATATCCATACATCCCCATATGAGTTCACCGTTATTTTTACATACTAGGCTATACATACAAGTTCGTTTTCCATTCATACCAGTTACTTTCCATACAAGTTCACTGCATCCCTATTATGCCTATATATATCCTCGTGGTATGGGTTTTGACGCAGATAAGCAACGATCTCGTGTAGTGTAAAAATAACGATGTTTTTCTTGTTATTATTTACAGAAACACAACCTAATGTATATATATCATTAAAATATAAATATTAAAGTCAATATATAGTGAGATTTTTAGTTTTAGTTTTAGCTTACATGTGCATACTGTGATTTCTAAACTTTTTGATGCAGTATGTATTTTGACGCGGAATGTCCAGATAACTTGTGAATGACCAATATTCAAGAAAAACAACTCCAAACAACTGGAAACAATGTGTGGTGGTTCATAAATTCAATATTAATAATACACATCAAAAATAACACAATTAAAATACATTTTAACCAGGGTGTCACATGTAAACCATATAGCCCAGTGCAAACATTGTCACTAGTAGCGCATTGATAGGGTGGGAGTACATTTGACAGCCATTCGAGACTGTTTTGTTTGTTAATTATTAGAATTATTCAAAACAATGTCCACTTTACATTTTATACAGTGAAATGGATATTATTTTAAGATGTAATATGCAATTGAACATTGTTTAATCCTGACCCAATATAATTGTATGCAGTGCATATTAAATAAGGACAGGGGACTCATTCGGACATCCATAAAAATAGATTGACGTAGAGTTGATCTAATTGTCTTGTGTTTATTTCAATAGTAGCAGAAGACACTGTTTCGTGCAGCAGTTGAGTGAAATTCATTGAGAAAATGTGTAGACAGAGGGATGTTTATGTATGTTAAAAAAGTGCCTTACGGAAAATAGTACTTTTAATGACATGACATTTTTTATTGTTTATACCGTACTTACCGCAAAGTGGCAAATTGAAAACACTGCATTATTCTTATCAATAAAAAATACTTCTGTGAACAAAAGTTTTTTCATTTGACGTCATAACTTTTCTTTGATGACGCACAATTGCTATTTAAAGATAGGGCACCAAATTACATACCGCGTCATAATAGAATCGTAGTCATAACAGCCCTAGTACTAAACAGCCTTAACAATAATTGGTCAAAACGGCCCATAAAAAGTCAAAACGGCCAAAGTGAAAAAGTCAAAACGGCCCTTAACAAAAGTCAAAACGGACAAAGTGAAAAAGTCATAACGGCCCTTGAAAAAAAAAAAATATATATATATAATACTGTCGCATTTAGTTTTATTGCCGACGCGTTAGCGACTGTAAAACCACCGAAATCGGAAAACACAGTAGGGTTATCCCTATTCTAATTAAATTGTTTGCTGGTTGATTTTAAATAGGAAATTGTCACATTTTTAGTAAGAATAAGCACACAAACGGCACCAGCTGGTGACGTCATTAGGCAGCCCATTAACAGACGATGGGTGGTCGGACAGTTAGCGGCTGAGACATGGATGTGTAATTTTACATATTTAATCAGGTCTCGTGATTTTACCTCCTGAAATGTTTAGTGGAGATCCAATCAGATTCGTTCTTACAAATGTGTTGAATTAGAATGTAATATCTTGATAAAAAAATGTATTATTAAAATATCAGTGTTGTTAAATAAAATGTAAATTGTGTTGTATGACCTAATAAATTGTTACCAATGATTCCGTTGTTTTGGTTGTTTTTATACATATTTTTTGCCAGTGTGATATAGGCTATATTGATAACTAATTATTACTAATCAATGGGAATTAATTTAATGTGATAGTACCTATTGGCCGTTCTGACCAATTTATTTGGCCGTTTCGACCAATTTATTTGGCCGTTTTGACCAATTTCTTTGGCCGTTATGACCAATTTCTTTGGCCGTTATGACTTTTTTCTTTGGCCGTTTTGACTTACATGTTCAGGGCCGTTTCGTCATAGGGCCGTTTTGACCGCATACCGTCATAATACATATCCAGACGATATATATTACTCTTTTTTTTCTGTCTTTCAAAATAAGAAACTGTTCAGATATCGAGAAACAACACTTACATTCAGTATAGAAATAAATTTGAATGTACACTCCGTTTTACAAAATGCACCGCTGACTGTCACTGAGCTGTCAAAATCGTTTCACATTTGACGGCAGATCGGTGTAGGAAGTAAACATAACTTTGTTTTTAGCCTCGCTGTCGCCTCCACAACCATATAAAGATACACGTTATTTAAATAACTATTAATGTACGTAGATCTTCAATAATCAATAAATACACACAGGTGTCAAAATATATTATGAAAGAAAAACAAAACAAAATAAAAACAAACCACCACCATTCCAGTAGACTGTTACCTGTTGTTTGCCTACGATCCCTGTATCTATTCGGAGCGGACAACGTATGAAATAACAGTTGTTTGTTGCCTTATTTGTTATAGGTTCCAATGTACCAAATTAATTTCTATTGCCAATAATGTTAACATAGTTTAGCACCTCACAGGGAATCTACCTGCAAGAAAATATGAGGTCATATACCAATTAAGAGGTTTAATTTATTATTTTAATTTTATTAGCAACTCTCAGTTTTGCTGAAATTCGCTTCAACCTCTTAATTGTGTATATACGACATAACAGCATATGCCATATCATTGCACAATGTAGTCTTGGTGTGTATTTGCACATTTCATTACAACTTATTTCCACTTATAAAGTTCAAGCACGCTGTCCTGGGCACACATCTCACCTATCTGGGCTGTTTGTCTAGGAATAAGGAAATGGTTTATTTAACGACGTACTGAACACATTTTATTTACGGTTATATAGCGTCGGGTTAAGGACCACACATATATTGAGAAAGGAAACTCGCTGTCGCCACTTCATGAGCTACTCATTTCGATTAGCAGCAAGGGATCTTTTATATGTACCATCCCATAGACAGGATAGCACATACCACGGCCTTTGATGTACCAGTCGCGGTGCACTGGCTGGAGCGAGAAATAGCCCAATTGGCTCGCTGACGAGGATCGATCCTAAACCGAAAGCGTATGAAGCGAACGCTTTACCACTGGACTACGTCCCGCTCCTTGGATTGTGACAGAAAAAAAAGTGTAGTGGTCTTACACCTACCCATTGATTGAGTTGTTCTCGCTCTGGGTACACCCTCTCGGGGTCCAAGCAGTTTACGTTAGTTATTTTATAATTAACATCCTATTTCACTTCTTTGCTTTTACTGTTACAATCCGTATTTTATACTTTCTTAGTATCAAAATGGCGACCAAAACATATTGGTTTCCGAGCGTCTGTGTTTTCTTATTAATTTTCGATTTGTGTACGTCTTTCTTCGATATTGATGAACTGAAGACAGTGCATTACGGACTAGACATAGCTAGCGAGCCTGTCGTTGTTACCGAGGTAAAGTAATTTGGATGTACACCAAGTTTAAAAGACGTAAACGTAGTTCGTGAGTGATGATTCATCGTTCCACTTTCGTCTTCATCTCTAGGAAACGATTCAAAACGTGCCCAAATAAAAATGTACCATGTCATTATTTACAGCATTTGTAAAGAATAAGATATTAAAATAGGGGACAATTAAGGCATTTGTCCTGGTATGCATAGCAGTCTTCGCCATGAAAGGCGAGCGATCGCTCGCGCTCGCCTCCGCACACGCCTCAAATGTTTAAGACGATCGTCTTAAATTTTAGCTATGAATTTTTATTTTATTAAATTGAAGTTAGAAAAACATACTCGCAAGTAATTACTCATCTGAACTACATATGAAAATCAGACTGAACAAAGGTCTCAGAAATGTACACTAAAAAGACATGCCTCTTTTATTAAGATCACAGGGTATTGTGTGAGAACCGCATGGACACCCCTGAAATCGTAATGGACATCAGGCATCGAATTTTAACTTTTGGGAGGCACAGCAAAT
The DNA here is from genome assembly GCA_016106625.1 of Dracogyra subfuscus. NCBI lineage: Eukaryota > Metazoa > Mollusca > Gastropoda > Neomphalida > Peltospiridae > Dracogyra > Dracogyra subfuscus. The sequence goes on along the minus strand of JAECMU010234391.1, from coordinate 3,836 downwards.
ATTGCCTTCGTGTCAAGAACAAAAATTGGGGCACCAAGGCATGTTGGAGGGGCACCAAGGCAATCTTTTCCTTCATAAAAGAGGCACGAAGGCAACTTATTTTCTATCAAATTATTCCATATTATTACCAACTGTAATGTTACTACTGAAGGCCTAGGACTATTCCATAAGGGAATGGATGAGTCACTGATTATTACTCTATGACTGATACATTCATAAGCATATCTGCATACTAACTACTACTTGGATAATAATTCAAATAATTATTGTAAAATAGAAACTTTTAATCTTGTAAATGTAATAGACAGTGGTCCTGCGTTTAAACTTTATACCAACCTGTATAGTAAGAATAACACACACTTGAAATAATGTTTCAAATACACTGCATCACTTGTCAGTTCTATCATACCAAGTAATTCTCACAAAGAAATGGCGATCTGAGAATGACAGTCTATGTCATGATTAAGAACGAGAATGAAAGTTCAATACTATGAAAATGTTCTTTCTTTTTTTTAATTCTCCCTTTCCGCAGCATTTCTGTGTTCAACTAAATATGTAGGGAAATCCAGGGCTCACCCTGGATCAAAAATAGCTGTAGCCAAAATATTAGCCAAATGGAACTTTTATTAGCCATATTGAAAATGCTTTAGCCAAATTTGTGTTAAGCAGCAGGCCTACTGTATATAGTATTTATATATGAATATGAAAATGTATCCTTTTTCAGCTAGTTTTGTACAAACTTGAATAAATAGGAATAACAAAACCTCAACGGGGGTAGGGGCAGTTAATATATTACTTCAGTCTTTGATTTTTTCAGCGGGGGTGGGATGGGGTTATGCATTATCTTCAGTTCTTCATACATCACTCATCCCCACTTCTAAGGCCTATGACATTAAATTAACATCCAGAAATATGGGGGTGGGAGGTTGTGTGTTTTTTTTCTTCCTTTTTTTTCCAAATAAAAAGAGGGTTTTTTTAATATATACATGTAGAACTCATTATTTCGCATTATAGTTTGAATTGCTTTTTTTAAAGTGACCCATCAATTTCAGCGTCGTGTTAAATGCTTGTTGTGATTTCTGCTTGCAAAATACCTCGGATATGAATACCAACTACACAGTATATTCCGTTTATTAAAAAAATAATAATAATAAAAAAAATAAAAATAAAAATAAAAAAAAAGTTAATAAAATTAAAATTTACGGTCTTTTTTTAAATTCAGCTAACTTATTAAATGTCACCTCACAGTCTTACACATTTATATCTAAAATTATCTAACAAATATGATTATTGTAAACTAATTTTATTCAGTGTATTAATACTGCATGTTCATTTCCCGTGATCGCAATCTGCATGTGTGCTCTCGACCATGGATACAAAATTAACAAAGACAAAGAAATAAACAAAAACTGCAGTTAGGTATTCATTGATGCCAACAATTATTGTTTTTAAAAAAATTTACAGCAAGATTTACTTTTGCGTAATCGTATTGTTTAGAGTCCGCAACGGTATTTCTTGACACGCGGGTGTCTTTCGACTCTGAAGCGTGACGTATATTCGCGTCGATAATTGTACTCCGTTTAGCCAACGAACGTTCTTCCTAACGTTCGCTAACTATTTGATTGGCGTTTGTCGTGTCCATTTGGTTTAACATGAAGCGCACAAACCAGTCTGCCGAACTTTTTGTTTTCACTCGGTCTCACTGAACTCAGCTAATTTGGCTACCGATACGTAGGGAAATCATGACATGAGCACGTGCGTGCGAGTGTGTCTGTGTGAATCGGGGGTTTTGTGACCTATATTGGGGTATAATTTCCTTTTTCTTTTTGATTTAATACGCTAAATTTTCAAAGGGTAATTACACATCCATTTGAGTTCGTTTCTTTGGGTAGTATGTCGAACCAATCAAATTAATACAAGAATACTATAGATAAAGCAGTGCGTAATTAACATAAAGATATACCGACCTCGTCCCACGAAGTGTTCACGTGATCACAATATAGCTGCGTCCATGATGCAGACTCTTGCAATGTAGCCTCGTTGATTGTTGATAACGCGAGTTATAACGTAAATAAATGTTAAAACAAAATGAAATATGGGTGTTTTAACACTTTTTATTTGAAATTGTCAGTGAAACAATAAATGATCATATATAGATCTGGGAAGGGCACGGTTGCAAACCAGGCAGGGCACAAAGGCATTTTCCTTGCCGTCGATAACGTTCGATTTTCGGTGCACAACGGCAAGTAAGGAGGGCAACGAAGGCACTTGCCGTCGTTGCCGTGGTAAAATTCGATGCCTGGGACATTATCAGCAGTCCTGCTTTATTACTGTAATTAATTCTGTAAAACCCTTGATTAAGTAGACTTTCCCATCTAATGTCACAAAACTGACCAATTACGTAGTCCCAAAGAAAAGAAAATGATCTGTTTGGTATTGTGAGTGGTAGTTTTTATTTTGAACGTACCTTACCAATAACCTTAATAATATTAATTTTTTCTTTGGATTTTTTTAAAAGAGTGAATTACTTTAACTCCATTTCATTCTATTGATACAAATTGAACTATATTTAGTTAAATAGTTTGTTAATACTTATATACCATCAAGTCATTTTTGTTGTTAATTAGAGTGTTTGTTTGTAAACATTGTGTATAGAGGCGTTGGATGGAGCTGACGCAACTTCTCCCCATTTGAACTATACAACCAGATATCACAAAAACTAAACAAAATGGCTGCTCCCAGTTAGCAGGAATAATCATGGGTTTTTTAATGGTAACTCTAAAATCGCAGGTTTTTCATTTGTTAAAGTGTCAGTATGTGTTAGTGGTCCGGATATGCATCTTTCCATCACATAAGGCTCATGTTGGACTTCAGTTTCCCTTAATCAATGTTATTTAAAGAGGGGTGGGGCGTAGCCCAGTGTTCTAGCACTCGCTTGATGTGCGGTACTTATATATTAATGGCTGTGGGATGGGTCACCCAAAATATGTTACGCAGGTTTTTGGCATGGAAAATATATCCGCCGGGTCCCCAACCCTTAACCCTAACCCCTGACTTAAAGTGATAAACCCGAACCCTAACCATAACTAAATATAATGAAGGCGGGGACGGATCGGAAAAATATTATAACCCTCTTGAAGAGTATAAAAAAAGTAAAATGGCAGCTGGCACAAAATTGCATGCTTTTTGTCCTATACGATCTCAGCAATGTCGATATTGGTGACATGGTTATCATCTAGTATGTGGAATCTGTGCCGTTGCAATGGTTTTTCCTAGATTTCTATCTGGACAAAATGTGAGTACAATCTAACGAAAAATAAAGGTAGGAGAGCAATTTTTCGTAGTTGTTAACATTTTGGTTTGGGACAGTAAATAATAAAGTAAAATAGTGTTATGCGTGTTAATTCTAGCGACGAACATGGATTCCAAATCATGCCATTTGAATTTTGTTTTCTGTCTGTGTCTTGTAGACCTTTAATGTAACCGGTGTCAAGCAAATGGCAATATGATATTATGACAAAAATATAATTAAATGAGAATGATCGTCCTTGTGCAGGTACTCAGAGTATATTGCTGGACTCGACTCTTGCCTGAATACTCAAATACTCATGGAGACCCTATCTAGCAGTGCCGTAAATTCAACAAAACAAAACTTTTATCTTTCAGGAAATACCGGTTGGAGCTATTGAGCTGATGTCCAAGTATGGACAGCAGTACCGCTGCAGTTTCCCAGACCACAGCATACAGGACAAGGAGAAGGAGGAACAGGAAAAGGTTGCCATGGAAACGGGAATACTGCAGCTCTTGAAGCCACTCGAGTCTGGGGATTGTCTTTT
>JAECMU010234370.1:0-11550 GCA_016106625.1 Dracogyra subfuscus | reverse complement strand
CCCACACACACACAGACAGACGCGCGCACACACAACATAAAATGCTGGTTACGCCAATGCCTTCACATCGCACCTCCTACTCCATCGGTCCTGATAAAGAAAAAAATTTAAACAAACAAAAGAACAAGAACCTCAAAACCAACAATCAATTACCTACATCTCTATATATACATATACACATGCATTACTGCAGGGAATATTGGAACAGAACAGCACCGAATCATGTACAGATATTCTTTAATATACACATTTAAAATGAATAAGATTATAAATGGCAAATAACGATATTTAAACTCCATTCAGAAGAATGTGCATAGTATCGCTTTGACATCAATAAACATATTAAAACGTAAGAGCATTGTTGACGTCACGTCATAGGAATGTTTAGTCCAGGATCAATTATAATCTCCTGTGGGAATTTAATGAAGAAAGCAGGCAACATACACCATGTTGAAGCTTAGGCCTTGGACCTTTTAAAAAAGTTTGGTGCCATTTTTTCCTGACAGCTTAAAAGTCACGTGTCAAGGTCAAAGGTCATTCATGGTTAAATACAGCTTCAGAGGTTTAATAATGGAATCAATCCAAGAAAAACATGTATATGTTGAGTGAAATTAATAATACATACTGTATTTATGTCCACTCTGACATATTTACACATATCCAGTTTGGAACTGATTGAACGCTGGAACACTTCTCGTTTTGACAGCCTACACCACCAGGTTAGATTCTTTTTTTTTAGCGAGATTCCTCTGGCTATCTCGACTTGTTTTTCCTCAACTTGTATGACGGCCATTCTGCAGACCGCCATGGTTGTTCGCGTTTAGTCTCTACATGTCCTACCCTGTCCTAGCAGCATTAGAAGATTGATCGACCCACTTTAAGAAGTAGGAAGCGGTGTCGGCCCCTACTACTCTAGACTTTAGTTTGTTTTATATTGATACCATCTTATATCCTCCGGAGTTGGGCCCGTCCGGGCCACTATACCAACCCGTGACGACTGGATTATACTCTAGTCTGATACTCTCTCGCTTAGAAGGATCCGGCTTTTCAAGATCCGTATTTCAGCACAGCTACACCTTCAACGTTTAATGACTGTCAATCTTGGGGTTTTCTTGACGGGAAGGAAAGAAATGCTTTATTTAACGACGCATTCAACACTTTTTATTTACGGTTATATGGCGTCAGAAATATGGTTAAGGACTACACAGATATTGAGGGAGGAAACCCGTTGTCGCAACTTCATGGGCTAATCTTTTCGATTAGCAGCAAGGAACTTTTGTATACATAATCCCAGATAGGATGCCACATACCATGGACTTTGATGTACCAGTCGTGGTGCACTGGCTGGAGCGAGATTCTTTACGGGACGCAACCCATTTTGTCCCTACAATCTGTGCACCTTAACGAGGCCACTCACGTGGACATATGGATCGGACTTTAAACTTTTAGACCTTCGTTCAAATTTTATGTAGAAATTACTTTGTTTTATTATTAAATAGTCCGATCCTCTCTTGTTTCTCTTATTTGTTTTTGTACTGTCCTTCTAAAATGATCCAAATTATATAAATATTCGGCCGAGCTGTCAATTCTTTCTATTTTTGGCTTGTAACTTTTTTTTATTTAATTATAGGAGTTCGGACTTTGGATGGGCGTGCTCGAAACCCCAGTGGTATATGAGAACGTTAAACTAGTTAATCTATCTATCTATCTATCTATCTATCTATCTATATATATACCTACCTACCTACCCACCTACCTACCTACCTACCTACCTACCTACCTACCTACCAATATATACATATCTACCTATCAATTTATATATCTGCTTCACGCACTGTTATGTCTTACTTATTAACATATTTACTTCTATTATAATATTTTTACTAATATTTTTCGGACATCTTCGAGGTCACATTTCAAGGTCAAAGGTGAAATAGTTAAATACTGCTCTAGAGGTATGCTAACATAATCAAGCTAAGAAAAAAAACATGTACATATTGAGTGAACTTAATAATTCTTAATGTATTTACTTCTATCCCAACACACATCAAATACTATCTGCCTGGTTCAAAGTTCGAAGTGTCCTTAACTTTAAATAGAACATTAAATACTGTCATGACCGATATTGGTCATAAATTTCTCATGATTTAGGGTGCAAACTATTATGCGGAATTAGAATTGGTAAAGACACCTCCTGCTATATTCAAAAGTTGCATCTTCAGACCCACCCCCTTTTCTGTTATTCATGTTTTTAAGTTTGATGGGCTGTCTTATTCGTTATTAAGGTGTTAATGTTGATTAAAATGTTGCATGTGGTAGATGTCAGATTTGATTTGGTGGGTTACACACAGATATATATCACACACTATATATTAGCAAAATTAGTGTGTGATTGTGTGTGTGTTTGTATGTGTGTGTGTGTGTGTGTGTGTGTGTGTGTGTGTGTGTGTGTGTGTGTGTGTGTGTGTGTGTGTGTGTGTGTGTGTGTGTGAGATTCAAAGTAAATGAATTATACTAACTGGTTACTTAGCTCACTCAGCTATTCCAGTTCGCAGTGACCTTGACAGTAGCATTTACACTTGTCTATAGATGAATATTGGGTTTTAATAACAGTCAGTACTGATGAAAATATATTTTTGGCGTAACGGTATATCTCATTAAATTGATATAATTAAAATTTCATTCCAATTACTAATTATACCCTTTGCGGGAATATGTTTAGTTGCAAGATGCTTACTTTTGTGTTTATATCGACAGACTAAAAACAATGTCGTTTCCGTCTCTAAGCGAAGATATACAAACAGTAATGGTGGTCAATTCTTAAAGGGACATTCCTGAGTTTGCTTCAATGTTTCAGATGTTATCGACTTATAGAGACTTTTTGACAACTGTAATTACATAAATTATTAGTGACTGTATATTAAACGTGTTTCTGGTCGTTCTGATATTTGTACTATTTTAAATTTCATTTTATTTCCTAAAAACTTTTTTTTTTCGTATGTACATTATTTGAAGACAAAATCCAGTTTGGGCTTCTTACAAATATTAAGACGACCAGAAACATACTGAATATACAGACACTGATATTCTAAACAAGAAAATATATTTAATATGTATGGCTTGCTATAGATACAATATCTGGAATAATTATGATGTTAAATGTTGACAACATGGATTCGGAACTCTACTACCGTGCCCCTATACCAGAGATATTTCAGGCACATCAGTCATGTCACTGTACTGTATCAGTTTTTCATTTGTTTATTTTACTGCAGCTGCACAACATGTTTGTAAATCACCTCTATGTATCACCGTCTGGTGATCTGAGTGTAAATAAAGTTCTGTTATGTCCCAGGTCCGATCTCAGGCATGGCCAGTGACCTGGGAATTTTCATATTAACGTGAATTTATTTCATATTAAAATGTCATATGCCCTAATTATGTTATTGTTTTGAATCTTCATTAATAAAATTCATATAATATATGAGACAAAGCTGCACAGTGATAGAATATTTCCTTTGTTATTATTTATTTGGTCCTTAGTTTATGTGTTGAGTGCATTGTTAAATACTGTAATTAAAAAAAATCTTCCTTCCACCATTTAAGCTTGATGCAGCATAATAACTTTAAAACTATGAACACCATTAAGATTATAATTTTAACTATAAACACACGTCTTAACCTGTCGGTCATCTTTATTGGATGTTTTAATAATAAAAAATAATAATATTAAAAATAAGTTATATCTCACAAGAAAAATTAATATTTTGGTCATTATGCAGCTAAGTGAGCATTCTCTTGGATTACATATATATACACATACACACACACACACACACACACACACACACACACACACACACACACACACACACACACACACACACACATACATACATAGCGAAACAGTCCCTCCCATGGAATGCATCCACACATAAACACATAAATACGCGCACACACGCACACCCTCGTACACGCATACACGCGCGCACACATGTATATGCATGCACACACAAGCGCGCGCAGACACATACACGTTTTTATAAAGTTTTCTGATATAATGATACATTGTTTATTGTACCTCAACAGTTTGTGGTTTGTTTTAACGGCATCACTACAGCGCATTGGTTTATTAATCAGCGGTTGTTGGATGCTAAAACTCTGACAGCTTTAGTGAACCAAACCTAACTTTGATTTCATTAACAAACCTAACTGGGTCTAACTAAGGAGAGAATGGGTTGTTTGTAACTTGTGTTTCAGATGTATTGGTAAATATTGGTTAGATCCACTGACCCGCTGACGCGATAGTGTAAGAAACAGCCCCTAGCACAAATAACACCTTGTCCTGATCGACATTTCTGACTGGGCCACCAGTCACGTGACGGCAAACTCTAAACGAGATTTATCATTTTGACAAAAAAGCAAAGCAAAAAAGCACCATTTATATGTAATTATGTGATATATTTTAAAGAACCGATTTATGCCACTAACATAAATTTATACCACAGTAAACAAAATAATTCACTGATTAAAGAAATTATAATTGACCGGGATTGTATTACTAAGGGATACAACTTTTGAATTTCTCGACACTAATTTTTGTTTTATATTATTATTTCATAGAGCACATAGATGCTCAATCTTGCATACATGTTGCTACTGTAAACAAGACTGACTGATGCTAACAATAAATTAAATAGTTTGCAAAACAAATAATTAAAAAACGATTTAATGATCATAAATCATTTTCAGTCTAGATTTTGCCTCATATTTGAATAAATACAATTATGGGCCAAATATATTCAGTGTGACAGTTGTAAACCAAAATAATAAATGCAATACATACACATGACAATTTGTTACACCTGTACTTGTTCACATGTGAATATTTATAGTTCACATTTATTTACCTATAATTACCAAATTAATTTTCACCGACAGCCCATAATAACTCCACACTAACGTCTCGTAATACATTTGGTTTGTTATCCTCATAACAAAACAGCTTCAAAACGTGCATTGATACGTTAGTTAGCAATATTTATTGTCAGTTCGGTATATTGTCATTACAATTAAAATACTAACACTTTGGCAGGAACAACATGTGTCAGAATTCCAATGATATCACTTTGCATCTCCTTACAGTACAAATTGGGTCCATCAGGTTTCCGTTTTAAGAATGCTGAAAGAAAATCCAACACAAATTGTTTTTCGAACTTATTACTGAAACACCCGTGATTAAACCATTACACCTTTTATGAAATATGGATTTCAAGTGAAATTACGGTAAGATTTATTGTGTACAAAGCTCCTTTTGCAAGCTGCACGTGTTTAACCGCAAACACACGTGTTGTTATCATATTGATTGGATTGTTGATCAACACATTGTTATTGTCAGTTGTGGCTTGTGAATTAATAAATATTGACATAGCCAGTGGCGTAACAAGAACATTTGTTTCTTGGAGACGTTTTGTTAAAATATGGAATTATGCATACATTTTATCATTTGTTCACCCAGTATTAAAATAAATATTGTTATGATAATCTGGCTTTGATTATATAATTAAAACATTTTGCCGTCGTGCAACGGTTCGAGAAGTACAGACGACTTGTGTTTCACTGGTTGGAGATAATAAACTGTGGCGAACATTTCTTATGGCTGGAATTGACGAGTTGCAATTTGCAGATGAAAGTGATTCGTGGTGCGTGCAGACCGTGATCCGATTTGTTTTGTATCGGCACGTGCAGACCGTGGTCCGTGGAGCGCCTGTCTTATGGCATGTCAATTGTGAAATAATTTGATTGACTCGTATGTGAAATCTCGTGATAAACTACACGGACTTGCACGATATTCTTAAGATGAATGCATTCTTTTGCACACGACTATGATGTCTATATAAACTGAAAGTCAACGTTCAAGCTTCAGAGCTCGAAGTTAGAGTGTCTCCAGTCCAGTCAGAAGTTACAGACTTACCGAGGTTAAAGGAGTGATTCAGTCGACGATGATTAGCCGCTCTTGACAGTCGTATATTGAAACTTTTCTGTGATGGACTGCTGTGGGAGTATCGGGATGCGATACGAACTTTTATTTTGGTGAATATATATATATTTAATTTCAAACCAGAACTTTTGGGGGAAATGTATAATTTATTAATTTAATTTTTTATATAAAGAAATTTAAACACTTGTTACTTGTTATGTGTTTTTGTCAATAACGTGTGTGCTTCCGTAGTTGGGTTATTTAGTCAGTCTATTGTTGGGCAATTAGTTTATTGCAAGGATAGTGTGATATTAGATATCATACCGTCTATATCTACTAATCGGTTGATTGCATGTGATAACGAGGACACATGGCAATTGTTTAGTACCTTGATACGGGGTAACTGGAATGTATCCATCTTGGTACACTTTACTTCTGCGGTCTATTAAAGTGTTTACCCCAGTTAGTGGGTATTGTGGGCCGGGAAGGTAACAATATATTTATGGATGCACTTTATAGCTTTCTTTAAATTGAAAAAAACAAAACAAAAACAAAAAACAACAAAAAAAATAAAAATAAAAAAATAAAAAACAGAAACCAGATGGAATTTAAAAAAATGGGGAAGTACGTCTACACCACTCCCCTGAAAACTCCCCTGAGAAGTAGCGGAAGTACAACGAACTATTTCTCAACGCGGCGGTACGTAGTCGTGCACCGGCTTGTTATACAAATCAACATGCGGTCTTGAAATGAAAAATTTATTTATTTAAAAAAAAAAACAAAAAAAAAAAAACATTCCTCATAATTTGCGTGATTTAAAGAAGGGTAATCAATACAATACTACACTCGTTTTTGCTAGACATAATTTTTACGAAACGATACCTAGAAAAAAGGAGTATAGTATTATATTTATGTACTGTAGTGAAAATGTATCACATTTTCGTCCTCAGGTGTGGGGTTGAGAACAAGCCCCTGTTTTGGTGACACGGGGACGCTTTTTATAGTACTACAGGGCGGGATGTAGCACTCGCTTGATGTGCGGTGAGCCTGCGATCGATCTCCGTCGGTGGACACATTGGGCTATTTTTCGCTCTAGCCACGGATCACGAATAGTGTACGGCTAGCTTAACTGAGTAGCTAATTCCCAAGGCGGGATTTAGACAAGATAGCAGAACGCTCGCATGAAGTGCTTGAGCCAAATGTTCGAATGGCTTCGGTGGTGGGTACACTAGCAATATTTTCACCCCAACTCAGTCGATGCCCAACTATTACAAAATATACATAGTAAAGATTTTTTGTTGTTAAAGGACAAATGCAGCTGGTTTCACCTAAACGTTTGGAAATTATCATGTTTGAAATGTCGCAGTATGTCGCAGTATGTGCTACCCTGTCTATGGGATGGCGAATATAAAACAATCCCTTACTGCTAATGGAAACATTTAGCAGGTTTCCTTTGTTAGACTGATTGTCAAAATGACCAAATGTTTTATATCCTATAGCCGATGATTAATAAATCAATGTGTTCTAGAGCTGTCTTTAAACACAAACTAAAATAAAATAATAAAATACCATAAAACAAAAACAAATTGGGATGGTATCTTAAAACATAGCATAAATATGCGCCATATATTGTATTGTTTTGTATAACGCATCTATATATCACCTCAGTTTAACACATTGAATTTATGTCGGCTAATGCAAGTTTGTTTTATTTTCTACGTGATACAGAACAAGATCGGGAGGACGCAGTATTCACCATATTAGTATTCGTTGATCGTATAACCATCATGGCTTATGTTATTATTGTAAGTGATTATATTTAATGTTGACAATATAATTTAACACATAATATGTTTAGCACGTCTAAAGTATGTGTAACACTAAGCATGAACTATATTTAAATAAAATCATTTATAATTCATGCTAGGTGTGTATATTTAAGTTTGTGTTATGAGCTGCTGGTGCAAAGCAGAGTCAAGCTAATTATTATTATTATTATTATTTTATTATTATTTGTGGGTTTTTTTAACGACGCAATCAATACATTATAAGTACTGTTATATCGGCGTCGGAAAAAAACCACCCTGTGGTTAGCTGACGGGGATCGATCCTAAGGCGACCGCGCATTAGGCGGGCACTGTACCACTGGGCTATGCTGCCCTTCTAATTATTATAGATGCATGTTGGTACAGTCAAATCTTCCATTCCAAAATATAAAACGATATACTAATCTTAATTTATTACAGTAGATTTGTGGGCTTTTCAACATTCACAAGACACATTAAAATGACATAAAATAAGGTGACATTATAACAATAACAAAAAACAAAACAAACAAAAACACAAACAATTTTAAAACGAATTCTTGAAAAGTGTAACGATGGTTGGTGCCCTTTCAACAGTCATCCCATTTGATGTCTCATGATTCTGTAATAATACCCGTCTGGGATTCAGACTGTTTTAGAGACCACGACATCTCTTCACCACGGGCGAGAAGTGCGAAAATAGCAGCTCCGGCTACTACGATTCCCGCAGATATAGAGAAGACGATCCGCCATTGGCCACTTGTTTCCTGTCAAGGAATATTATTATTATTATTATTATTATTATTATTATTTAATGTCATCATTATAGTTATCATCATCATCATCTTCATCATCATCATAAAGTGCAGGATCTAATGATGCACCAATACTAAAGTTAGTTAAGTACTGCTGTCAAATAACGTTTAGATAATCATATTCACGTTACATTCATTACAATTTAACGTTGTGTCATTTGTCCAGTGTAGCTACTCAAGTTTGTTAATATATCAATGGAAGTACAAATGCATCATCAGAACGTCACATCTGGTGACGTCAGTATATATATATATATATATATCAGCCGTCAGTGTTGTTATTAATATGTATAAAATTGGTGTATGAACGAGAACGAATCATCTCCAAACTTATGACTTTTTAAATTATGTATTCCCCTTCCCAGCTGAATGTATAGGCCATAATTTACAATCCTCAAAAACATTTTAGAAAATTCAAGAAATAAGCTTACATTGTTATTGGTGAGCATCCCGACCAGAATAGGTGCCAAAAATCCTGGAATAGTTGCCATGGCATTAGTGATTCCAAACAGAACTCCTGAAACGAAGGAATATGTAAAGACTATCACATTTATAAGCCAGTCACAGAATACCCGATAAATAGAAAGATAGGGAAAACAGCAAATATCAACACAACAGTAGAAAACACAAGTTTCTGAATCGCCTACGTCACACTGATTTAGCGTTGTTTGAAGGGGCATTCCTGAGTTTGCTGCAGTTTTTTAAGATGTTATCGACTAAAAAGGACGTTTTAACGATTGCAATTACATACAACATATATTTTGTTCATAACATATTAGTGGCTGTGCATTAAACGTCTTTCTGATCGTTCTAATATTTGTGTTAGGTTCAATTTCATTTTGTTTCCTAAAATATTGTTCTATTCGTACGTACATTATTTGAAGACTAAATCCAGTTTGGGCTTCTAACAAACATTAAGACGACCAGAAACACATTAAATATAAAAACTCTGATATTCTAAACAAGAAAATATATTTAATATGTAAGTTTAATCGTAGAAATATTGTTGTTAGTCGCAAACATTTTACAATGCAGCAAACTCAGGGATGTCCTTTCAATATTGCAGCAAAATAAGTTAATGTGTTGAAAAAGAATGTATGCATACATCCATCCATACATGCAGAAAAATGTACGCACACATACACACACATACGTACATTCATACATACATACATACATACACACATACATACATACATACACACATACATACATACATACACACATACACACATACACACATGCATGCATACATACATACATACATACATAAACACATACATACATATATGACTACCCGCCGCCTAAGCCTGCGTCTAAGCCTCTAAACCAACCTATTTGGTTGGTTTGTTGTTATCCCTTTCCTAACAAAATCGTTTTTGAAAACAAATACGTCGTATCCGGCTGTAAACAATCATAGTACTAGCCAAACAAACTTAAAACAAGACTGACCGAAAAACAGTTATATTTTGTATATCGCATACACACGTAAATACACACACACGCACACACACACACACACACACACACACACACACACACACACACACACACACACACACACACACACACACACACATCTCTCTCTCTCTCTCTCTATCTCTATCTCTATCTCTATCTATATATCTATATCGAGGGGTTAGTGCCAGAACCACTTATCTCCTTTCTACTTCATTCTGAGAAAACAGCACTTGAAACTTTGGAATGCACTTAAAAACCGGAAACTTTACTTTTACTACATATTTTGCAATAAGATGGTAGCAGTTATTTGTTTTAGTATAAAAGTTAAACATTTTGTCTGCTAATGATAATATATCATGGTGTAATTAGATGAAGAAATATTTAATTTATTCTGTCTACTAGAACTTGAACAGAAACAGCTCCAACCAGAATGCCAGAGCAAGCTATTTTATGAACAGTTCTTCTTACAGCTCAGTATGTGACATATTGTTTGGAATCTCAAATGAAGAATAATGTTAGCTTGCAATGAGTCCACATGGCACACTGTAAACTTTCAATTTCGCAGCAGCTCTTAAACACCTAATTGGGTTTATGTTGTTAAGACTTTGAACGTATGCTGGAGGCAGGAAGTAATTGTAAACAACAACATATTATTTCTAGATGGCAGACGCTGAGCGCAGAGTAACCTTATCTTACACTGTGCTGGAGAATCCGGCTCCCTGGTATTGTAACAGGTTGCCAGAAGCACTTTACAACTTTGGAAAAATAGTTTATCAAACAAAGCGAAGCCTGTAAACCAGGTATAACAGACATACACGTATTTATTACACTAATTATTACATAAAATCTCCTAGACGATGCGCAATTTGGATTCAGGAAAGGGCGTTCAACAGTTGACAATATCTACATGTTAAATACACTCATTAACAAACACAAGTCTCTCAGTGGCAAACTATTTGTATGTTTGGTAGACTTTGGTAAGGCATTTGACAGTGTGTGGAGAGATGGTCTGTTTTACAAACTTCTCAAACACGACATAAATGGGACATTATACATATTAATTAAAAATATGTATCAAGAAACATCATATCAAGTGAAAACTCAAATGGGAATATCAAACCCCATTATTTCGGAAATGGGAGTAAAACAAGGATGTGTATGTAATCCAACCCTCTTCAATATATATTTTTATAGGATGATGAATCTAAACCTCCAATATTAAATGAACATTACATATCACATTTGTTATTTGCGGATGACCTTACAATTGTTTCAACATAAAAAAAGGCCTACGCAAATGTCGAATTAACCTAAAAATATTTTGTGAAAACTGAAAATGGAAACAAAAACAAAAATTATGGCTCTTGGCAGTAGTTATAAATCAACATTAGCAAAATATAACTTCACCTTGGGACACAGCAATATCGACATAACAAATTCATATAATTATCTTGGTGTGACCATTACAAACCTGGGTAATTTCAAAACT
>JAECMU010234369.1:0-10704 GCA_016106625.1 Dracogyra subfuscus | reverse complement strand
GAAAAATTCAATTTGTCTGGTCCGATTTGCAAATTATCAACACCAATCACTAACACTTGATGATGATACTGATAAGCATTATATTCATACCAGTAAATAGTTTGTAAAATATAATTTGTTTGATGAATAAATTCTTAATTAACACAATTTATACACTCAAAATTATTTACAATAATTATTATGAGTTAATTATTAACACTATTCACTATATGTAGCATACCTTTTGCAGATTGCATATAATAATTGAAAACAAATTCTAGCAACAGGGGCCTTGTTGATCTGGCACGTGTGAGGTCATGTGACACTCACTGAATATTAATTCATCTTCCATCATTGTACATCAGTTTCTATGAGTCATGTGTACCCAATATCGGTAATTGTAAGGAATAAACAAAAACGACTTAGTAAAATTAATGGTTTTAACATTTAAGGGTTTGTAAAGTTTTGTATTTATATACTTATTTGTCTAAACTTCACTGTTAATGAAAATATTCTAGAACTATGAAGAAAAAGCTCACAAATTAATGACAATCAGATGACAACAAATCAGATGTTTATTGCACAAACCGTGTACGAGAAAAACCCCTGAACAGAAATGGAAGCATAACACAGTTAGGGACATTGACAATATATATTGGCCATGGACCTGTTTTTGTGGTTGCGTCGTTTGTGCTCAACAATACGTACATTTGAAGATTTGTGACATCATTGACTTTTGCATGGGGGAAGTAAACAAAATGTTGGTTACATTCGCAGAAATGTTCTTAAAAATAGGGTTCAAACAAAGAAAGAAAAATTGATTTTTTTTTCTATAATTTCAAAGGCTGAAATTTGTAAGAAAATTTTATTTCAAAAAACTATTTCTGTCTGTTCTTAGATGTACTAGTATCTGGTTATTGAAGTTGCAGTGTCTGCTTGTAAAACTATCCTTACAGATACTTAATAAAAAATATATGGTCCTTATATGTTTTAACATACCTACCTTCCTGGATATCTGTTTATATATTTATTAAAACTCAGAATGCAGTTTATATTTTTTAACCAAACAGTTTTACTATTATAACCATTCATTTACTCAACTTTTAACACGATTGCAAGACCTACAAATTGTTATATTCATTTTCGTAAAATGTTATCTGTTAACATAGATTCTTGAGGACTCCATATTGTAATTTGCCTTGAAATATATATATATTTTTTAATATAAATTATTATAAGTATTGATAAAACACTTATTTTTTTTGCGTTTAAACATTTTTGCTGGAAGCTATACCACCTAATGTATTACTCACCAAAACAGGTTACGTCTACATGCTACAGTATTTTATGCACATGCAGTAAACTTAGATGCTTAGTAGACAGTTTAATAGCAGGAATTCTATATAATGTATTTTAAATCCACTAGCCATGGAATCAGTAATTAAGAAAATTTCCTGGCCACGAGTAAAAATTCACTAGCCCTACTTTACTTTAAATTAATACAATTTTATTAAAGAGGGAGATAGAGCTTAAAAACACTAAAATTGGGGGTTGGAGTAAGGTCAGGATATTGATATCTACAAAAAACCCTTAATTGCAACATTTGACAAAAATATTTTCACTAGCCATCAGACATGGTAATAGTAGTTATTTACTAGCTCAACATTGAATATTACTAGCCATGGATGTGGGCCTACCATAATCTAGAAGCCCTGTTAATGCTTAATGTTGAAGCATAGAAATGCTAATTAAATGCTAGGTATTTAAATAATAACTGTCTGTTTATAAATATTGATATGCTTTAGAACCAGATGTGTATGTTCACCAAAACTGGTTCACCCATGATATAATCATAAAAGGATTATGAATAGGACCTATATCCTCTGAAAGATGTTTTTCAAATGTTAAGCAAATGCTCTTGATTTCTTTAAATGAACATTGAATGAAAGGGCCCAATAATTTTTTTTATCTGTTGATTAGAATTTAATGCATTCATGAAGACATTTAGATAGTTTTGATTGTCCTCAGCCAGAAATAACTATAGCAAAAACACAAAATTGCTGTCTACCACCAATAATGCATCAAAAATGTTGCAGAAGATTACAAATTACAATGTAATAAAAAACAAAATGGCCAGCATTCATAATTATCAACACATGAGGAAAATATACAAGTTTACATTTACTCACAGTATTCATTTGCAATAATATTTCAGGAAAAAAGAATGTGTACCCTGTCACATTGATCAAAATTATGTGTATGTTGTTCAGTTTAAAGGAATTAGTTGAATACATACTAGTTGGTCGAAAATACCCTCTCAGTTATAACCAATTTTTAATGAATTAAATGTTTGTATTTTAGATGTTTTCCCTGGAGATACTGAAATCCGTTTGCTGAAATAAGCTGAGACTAATGTTTAAATACTGTAACAATCATAGATGGGCTCCTAAGTTTTGACAATGTTGCCTATTTGGCTCATACTTGCAATTACTGTGCCTGTGGTGGTTGTCATTGCACTTCTGGGATGCCTTCAATGTTTGAAGGGGAAACCTGCTTTTAAGGTAAGATATATCACTTAAAGGTATATACAGGGCCGAATTTACATGGGCTGTTTTTCTTAAACGC
This sequence comes from Dracogyra subfuscus, assembly GCA_016106625.1. Taxonomy (NCBI): domain Eukaryota; kingdom Metazoa; phylum Mollusca; class Gastropoda; order Neomphalida; family Peltospiridae; genus Dracogyra; species Dracogyra subfuscus. The sequence continues at coordinate 8,100 of JAECMU010234369.1, read as the reverse complement.
AGATATTTAAGCATTACAAATGTGTGTAGTTATATGCATGTAAGAGATGAACAGGCTTTGTAAATTCGGCCTGTAAAGTTCTTTTCTTTTAAAAGGATGTTCTTTTGTTCATTACTTGATAAAGAATTTTAAATTAAAACAATTAGGAATATACAGTAACAGTACAGATCTTTAAAAAAAAAATGGGGGGGCAGGGGGCCTAAGGGGGGGAAGAGGCATATGGACCAAATCGTGAAAAGGGCAAGCTAATTTTTTTTTTGAAGCTTGAAAATAAAGGCACATGAGAGTAAACCATGTTTGAGTTCCACAAAAATAAATTCAGGTACCGTAACCCATTTAATTTTGACATAACCCATAATGACCATGTAAAAGATGTCATAAATTCAATGTGCCAACGAAAAATGGCTTACACAAATTATATTTACGCGAACAAAACTATCGCTTGAATATATTTAAGGGGGAGACACTGGTCACCGGCTGGATTTGCTTCTGTATGGTATTCACCATTTGAGAGTTGCGATTTTGAGAAACTTAGGTAGCAAATATTGCTGTGTCTTAGCTGACTCATCAAGTCTCTAAATGCCATCCTGGGACAAGGGGTAGGCCTGTACATAGTGTCGCAAAAGCATTTCTAAGAAAACATTATGGAATAATACCATGTCAGGGCTAGCTCTTTGTTAGCAGAAAATGTTCGCCAAATGATCTATTAAAACATCAAAAATGGCAAAAACCCAGTTATTTTGTCTCATAGTAACAATTATTCCATAAAATTATTTTGCCAAATCAAAATAAAATTTGCAAATTTATTTTTGAAATTCACAATTGGCGAATTTGGAGAGTGCCAGAGCTAGCACTGCATGAATGTAAACCAAAACCCATCTGCCATTCCAGGCCTCAAAAGCTTCCCGTTACGTAATTTAGAATAATTAAATTTCTGTTACATTCATTACAATATAACATCATCCCATTGGTCCAGATGTAGCAATGGGAGTTTTCTAATTGCTTGATGAATGTAAAAATTATGTCATCAGAGAACGTCATTGCTGATAACATCATTTTATATGGGCAAGTTGTTTTACTGGGCATTGTTTATGGACCAGAAATAATTCAAAATAAAGTATGAAGTTATAGTGTTATTATTAGCAAGTATGATTCATATTTAATGATAAGTATTGTCTGTTATTTTTTTCACATATGGACCAAAACATTATTTGTAAACTTATGTGATAACAACTTCTCCAATTCACATAGTTTGCAGATTAATTATTTTTCCCTACCTTGCTAAACTTAAATAAAATAACAGACAATCCTTAGTATTGTGTTATTCTGAATATATTTTATTTCACTATCTTATGTGCAGCACTTCCAGAACAATGAGGAATATACGACAGAAGCCAGGAGTAACCCAGGCTATTCTGCTGACTTCGACAGCTCAGAACACAGTGCATCCAACTCGACGGAAATACAAATTGACCCTCTGCCTGATATCCTTACACAGGCTTCGTCAAGGAAACCAAGGATAGGCTGTGTGGAGAAAAGCAAGCAGGACGCAGCTCTGAAATTGATTGGTTGGTTTCAATTTTAAATTAGTGGGTTGAAATCAGTTTTATGAATGAATGAATGTTTAACGACACCCCAACACAAAAAATAAATCGGCTATTGGGTGACAAACTATGGTAATGCAAATAAAAAAGTGATGTTCAACATCAAAGTTTAAACAAAAACAGTGTAAAGAACTACAAAAACACAAATATCACAGAATTTTACAGGTACTGAATTTTACTCAAAACTTAAATTTTGTGCTGTATTGGCCATTCTCAGAGAATGTTACACCCCTGCACCACAGTGAGGTTACAGCACGAGCAGGGGAAATCAGTTTTAAATTAATGGATTGGCTTCAGTTTAAATTGATTGGTTGGTTTCAGTTATAAATTGATTGGTTGGTTTTAGTTTTAAATTGATTGGTTGGTTTTAGTTTTAACTTGATTTATTGGTTTAACATTATAAAAATCCAATAAACCATATAACGAGTAAAATGTATAATTACATACGTTTTTCAGGTTAAAATAATCATCATTTTGTAAATGTAGACATGTTTTGTTATTTTAGCAACGAATCGTCCTTTTCCTCGCCGGCAGCTGACATATCTGAAAGAAATAGGATCAGGATGGTTTGGACAGGTAAGATATTGTGTTGGTTAAAAAAAGACGACAACAGATTTTGATAATTCAGAATTATTCGTGATTACTGTGATATTAGTTTCCCATTTTTTGTTTTATTTGGTAAAAAATTAAATGCATTTAATAAAACCAAAAACATTGATCATTGAAATATACACAGTTTTATAACAAAATGGGAATCATTTTTCAAGGTTTGTCTCAACATTTCCTGGTCACAAAGAGGTCCTACTGTAAATAAATACATATGTGAGAGAATAAAGTGGCATGTATATCTCAAAACAGTTGCATTTAATGTGCATTTAACCTTCAGACTGCTGTAAGCGAGAGATCCCTCAGTTTTCTGCAGTTTTGCACACACCACTCACTAGAAATATAAATTTAATTCAGAGAACAGTTTACTTGACAGCATGCTAGAAATAGTTTTTTTGTTTTTTGTAAGTATTTTTACTTGACAACAATGGTGGCAGGTTGCGGTCATTTTTAGGGATTGATAGCCGATTGTAACTGCTAATTTGATAATAAATTTGATTGTTTTACCAACGAAAAAAAAAAGAGACCAAATGTTGGGATATGAATCCTAGTTAAGAGTTTTAAAATTAAATTCTGGTCAGAAAACCACTGTTATTGGGAATAATGGACATAAATACTTGACACCTGGCCACACATGCACATACGTAGCTGTGATGTTTTCTAATTTTAATAGACATTAACTGATCTACAATATCATTAAAATTATAAAAACACACAAAAATAATACTTAACGATTCAGATATGAACTTTTATTTTATGTGTTTATAAAACATTTAAGAGAATATATGCGAGTAAAAATTATGAACTTGTACCCACTCAACAAGGATTTAAAAGAAAAATTATTCCAGTAGTCTAAAGGTCATTATACAAGATATAATTATTGGATTTCATGTATTTCTAAATGAAAATAAATTGCTTTGTTAGTTTGTCATGTTGCCTACCTAACCAATAGGGAGGAAAGAAGATCAGTTTTTGAAACTTAACAAATGCAGACTGTGTCTCCCAGCACTTCCCTAGAGATTAGTTCAAGGAGAATAGTTTTTAGCTCCCCTGAGCTTATAAATTTATATAGTATCACAGGGCATTACCGAAACTTAAAGAAAATTATTTTCTTAACCGTTAAAGCAGTTTTAGACTATTAACTACATGTACTCTGTTGCTCCCCAAACAAAACATCTTAGCTACGGCCCTGTGTCAGTATGATAATATCTTAAAAAGCTTCCCATAATCCATATAAGGAGAGCACCTTAGTGTTTGTTCATGTCGAGTTATAAATTAATTAAAATGGTTCCTGAGACTTGTTTTTACGATACATGAAAGCTGGTTGGTGTGACTTTTTGCCATTGTACTTTTATGTACAGGCACATCATGATTGTTTTATGATCAGTGTCGACAGAGTTCTGTTACAAGAGTGAGCTCGCCAAATATAAGCAAAACATGTATGTCGCTTCCAGATGACTTTGTCACGTTTTAATTGTCGTACAAATTTTGAAATATTTTCTTTAAATGAACAGCATCGTGTTCATGACAGTTTTGCTCATAATCTGAGCATACAATGAAAGTTCAATCTAAAACCTTTGACCTTTTCTGACATTCTCATCAGTTAGAAAACTAAAAGGGGAATAATGATTTCCACCTTTTTGTGTGGACATTTACAGGGCTAGCCCTGGGGTGCTATTTTTGTTCGCCAAAAAATTCGCCTATCTTCAATTTCTTTCGCCAATCTAAATATATATTCGCCAGTAACATTTTTACATTTCAGTCAAAATATTTTGTTTTTAATCTCGTTCATTATGACAATATAGTATACCATATGCTAACATGTACTTATTATTTAGTTTACATCTTGTAATTTAATAATGAAATGCTGCTGATGTTTAGGGCTGCCTGTAGCCCAGTAGTAAAGCATTTGTATGATGTGCGGTCAGTCTAGGGTCAATCCCCATCGATGGGCTCATTGAAGTCAGTGCATCACAAATGGTACATCACAAAAGAGACAATTTTACCCCCCTTTTTTTTTTTTAAACCCTGCCCGAGTTATGTTTTGCAATGATGGCAATACTCGCCCCTCTAAAGTTTTTTAATAATTGTCTCCCACACACATCCTTCTTTCCCTGTCACTGGCATTAATTTTACCAACATTATAAATTTATAAACATCTTATTTTGGTTATCTATTTTCTTTTCTACTTTATATAAAGATAAAACTCAATAGTCCCACCACTGTGCCACCCCTCTAGATAGTGTCCCATTGCCACAGGCCTGTATCTTTAATCTATTTGGTAATACTAATATATGTATTTTTGTATATATAATAGAAAAATCATATTTTAAAGAAATAAAACGGCCAGTCTTGCCATTTTGTTTCTTTAAAATTTGATTTTTATGAAGAATTAAAAAAAAAATTTTTAATAATAATTAAAAGTGCGCAACTCTTGGTCATACCCTACGCCATGACCTCGTTTTGTAACTTCCCGGTATGATTTATAATGAATACTATTCATAATTAGTACGGCGTCCAACTCAAGATTATAGCCAGTCACCCAACATAATGACAAAGGAAACGTCTTTATGTTTATTGCTATCAAAACACTAGCGTGCGACAATCTTACACAAGTGGGGGAAAAACCTTTTTCAGTTTCACTCCGGTTCGAGTTGTGTTATTTTTGTGCAAGGGGTGGAGGGATGTATCTTGTCGGCGTTAGTATTATATCAGTAGATATAGCACAAATGAATTATAATTGCGCCATTTAATATGTTTGAAATATAAACTGTAAACGTAGAAAGTTTTAGCTAATAATGATTGTATATTCATAAGTGAGAAACAATATCATATTTTATGTATTCCTAGCCAATGCACCCACTTCGTGGAAATGAACTCAACCATGTGACCTAGATTTATAACACCAATCGGTATGACAAAACATGACTAATAAAAAGTAAAACTTGTAGTCGATAGTAATCAAACATTTAGTATTAACAATGCAACATGGCTTAAACAGTATTTATTTTGATTTAATCGCGTTTTCTAGCTTTACGACAAGCAGATGCTAAAAATAGACTGGTCATGTGGACATGCAAATAACGCTTATTCACAATGTGAGGCGGTTCAACTGAACAAAACTGGTTAACACGTTTGGTTAGAACTAAAATTCAACATTGGAAAAAAAATCTTTTGCCAATGTTTACGCCAAATCGAAATTTCTTTCGCCAATTTTTTTTTTTCTTCTGTGGCGACTTTGGTGAACGGCAGCGCGAGCCCTGATTTATGTTCTCTTATTATAATTTGATTTACCGTTTGGTTTAGCTTTTTGATAATGTTGTAATATTTTGTTTAGATTATAGAGTCGGATGCAGAGCACATAACATCAGGGATAGCTCGAAGTCGCGTTGTGGTCAAAATGATGAAGGATGATGCATCAAAGTCAGAACAGAAAACATTTCACGAAGATGTTGCACCATTTAGGTAACTGATAAGGGTGCACATGTATACAGCAATAGCTTTCTTCAGAATGCATTAACAGTAAAAGAAATAAGCGTAATGTTTTACTAGTCCACCAGATAAGTATATCTAGAAATCTATTTTGCCACTAATATTTTCACTTGTCCAAATAAATTGTGAATCGAGTGAAAGGACAGTTTTTTTATAATTGCTCAAAATGAAACAGTATTATAAATTTATACTGGTCTACTGGACAAATATTAAGACACAGTCAGAGCAGATTTTCACTAGTTAGGACAAATGGACAAGTTCTTATTTTGAATGCTGATCAGAAAAAACACACAACGTAAAATGCTTTGAAAATGGCATAAAAATTAAATTTCAATTGGAATAACAATTTGAATAAGTAAATAATAAGTATTTTTATATATGGGAATCTTTTTTTACCACAAGTGGATTAGGGGTTAATAAACATTTGTAAATTGTAGTAATGTATGTTCATCAACAAATCTTGCTCTACCACTGTTTTACTTGAAGACTTACTAGAATTGTCGCCCCAGCCAGTGCACCACGACTGGTGTATCAAAGGCTGTGGCATGTGTTATCCTGTCTGTGGGATAGTGCATCCCTTGCTACTAATGGAAAAATGTTGTGGGTTTACTCTGAGACTGTCAAAAATTACCAAATGTTTGATATTCAACAACTGATGATTAATAAACCAATGTGCTCTAATGAGGTTGTTAAACAAAACAGACTTTTACTAGAATTGGCACTTATAATTAATTATTTAATTTCAGAGAGTTGGATCATATTAATGTTCTGCGGTTGTTGGGCCAGTGCACTGAAACGAACCCAATTCTCGTTATTTTGGAGCAGGCTCAAATGGTAAGATTTTATTGTAATCAAGCATTCAATATTTGAAACATTTATGTTTATTTCCCAATAGTATTTAAGAGTGTATGCTTGCTTCAAAAGTTTTCTGTAAAGTTTAATTCTGTTGACATGAAATTTCAGTTTCCTATATTCTATTGATCATGTAGTTTACATGGCTTAAATATATTCTCCTTATGCAATTACTTCCACCGACTTGTGGCATGTGATTGAATGTTGCTATTATTTATGTCAAGAAAACCCCAACAAAATACAAAGACATTGGATGTTTTCCGCTCTGTATGTAATTTTTAAACGGCACAGTTTATTGCTTTCTGTTTGCCTCTCTCCATTACTACTCTCCAGTGTAATTAGGCCTTAAATCTGAACAGCATTAGTCGTATACACATACAGTCCTACAAATCACATGCGATAAATCTGTGTAGCTAATCGCATAATAATAATCCCTCTTTATTAGATTGGTGTGTACAGGTTGGATTATTTAAAAATAAACATAATACAAATGTAGCAATTTGAAATCTCTGTTTTAATCATGTGTTGGTTTTGTTTGTTTTTAACTCTGTCATAGAGAAGGTAATCTGTGTTGTAGGGTGACCTCAAGACATACTTGAAGAAGCAGAAACTGGACCCAAGCAACTTACAGCATTCCCAACTTCTTAAGTTTGCCATCGATGCTGCAAGTGGATTGGCTTGTCTGCATCGCCATGGTTACATACACCAGTAAGAATTTAGTTTTTACATTAACTTTTAATATGCTGGTTATTAGTGTTTTATGTTGTTTGAGATTTCAAGAAAAATGTTACGAGTCCCCTAGCAGTTCAGCTTGAGAGACTATAAGTGTATAGCTTTATCATGTACTGTTACAGATCAAGTTTGAATTTCATGGTAATATCCCCAATTTTGGCATAGTTATGGTCCTTGAACATAGGGGATATGAAAAGTTGTTGGGCCAGGTAGGGGACATGTATTGCTTTAGCAGTACTATCAGAATACTTCTTCTCTATAATATTACAAGAAGAATTGCACAAAATATTTTGGAGATTAAGATGGTCAGTATCTTACTTTTTGGATTTGGAAATGATAGTTTGACTATATTTGAATGGTTCAAAATACACTAATATAGATGTTCATATTTATTCAATGTAACATTCAAAGTTAGGTATATATTGGGAAAAGCATGTAAATCTTATGAAACTGTTTTCATGATGGTCTTTTGAAATGATTTTTACCACTTCGCTTTATTCAGTGATTTTGATTTCTACTGATTTGCTTTATTCAGTGATTTTGATTTCTACCAATTTGCTTTGTTTAGTGATTTTGATTTCTACTGATTTGCCTTATAGAGGTGTTTCGCATTCCTATTGCGCATGCGCGCGAAGAGTAACGTCCCTTGACAAAATACACTGATTTCCAGTCTATTTACCAATTGGGGGGCGTGATAGACAGGTTGTTACGGGCGACTTGAGTAGCTTCGTAGGAGACTTTAAAATCTGGAAACTAACATGTACATATTTCGAATAAGATGCTATAATGGCCGAGAAAACCTGCCCGCTAAACA
>JAECMU010234357.1:0-24343 GCA_016106625.1 Dracogyra subfuscus | reverse complement strand
ACAACCGTAGCGTTCTGCAGAGTTGTCTTCATACGAGTCACGAAAAATCAAGTCGACATACACAACCGGGGAAAAATGACGTGGAGGCAAGGAATCTCGCTAAAAAAGAACAACCTGGTGGTGCAGACTGTCGAAACGAGAAGCGTTCCAGCGTTCAATCAGTTCCAATGGCCGCATACACTCCCAGTACAAAACTTCACTTCGCCGACGAAAACAGCGAAGTGAAGGATCCCCAAGTCGAGCCGCGAAAGCACGTGCAGTGTGCACACGCGAAACAAACACGTCTTACCGCGACGAGCTCTAGACTGGGAATCAACAACAACAAGGTGCAGCACATAAGCAATCTTCACACCTTCAGATACTGGTACCCATTCTGACCGACATGTCTGTTGTGTGTCAATTAAGAAATTGTATGCATCTAATTGCCTCTGAGTAATCTGTTTGACATTGGTAGACTAATCTACTTGGACAATATTCCATTTACTCCAAATTTTGTTTTTTTTAATGTAATGTCACATCTGTTACAAATGTTTTACCCAAAAAAAAAATACTTTTGTCAGTTAAAACATGCCTGCCTATATATACATGTATACACACACACATATAGACATATTATATATTAAAACACCAATATACATTTTATTTCCCCTCAATTCTCCAATTAATTATAAACTGATAAATTAATTAATTGACTTGGAGAATCAGAAAAGCTAGTTGTTTGACTAACACATGGCATATACTGGCACTGACCAGATAATTAATGAAGGATATACATTGTAATTATGTATATCAAAGATAAAAAAATTAATTAATTTCACCCCTTCATTTAGACTTGAACTAGTTCATTTCCTGTGTAACTTACATCTCACAATAACCTGCACACTTTGATTGACAGCTGACTTGATGTTGTTTCCCGCTTCACATGTGTAGTGTCCTGTATCCAGACATCCAGCCTCGTTCCACTTGTACTCAGCCTGTTTAGAGTTTGTCACTTCACGCAGAGTCTGTGAGTTGTTCATCAGTTTGATGTGAGATCCTGGATTACTGGTAACATTACATCTCAGAGTCATAGGAGTCAGCTCAACAACTGTAATACTTGCATTCTGTGAGTTCAAAGTCAGAGAACTGATTGAAGATCGGTCTGCAAGTAAATATAATATAATATAAACAAATCATTCCACAATGTTTGTTTATGAGTAAACATATATAAAGGTTGCAATGGGAAATGGTCTAGTAATTGTTATGACGTTACAGTTTATATCACCCTTATAGCACAAAATTTAAACAGGCAATATTAATGAAAATCACAATTATTAAATCATTTAATAACTTTTTACATAAATGAAGACTTATTCAATTATAGTATTTTTGGAAGTAAATAAGATTTTTGTTGTTTAATTGGCTTACTTTTAACCTTCACAATTTACTTAGCCCTGTGTCACAGCTTGGTATTTATGGAACAAGACAAGATTTGGGCCCACCCATCACGCACTCTCCATGGGTCAAACAAGGAATTTATTTAGAAACTTTGTAATTTGCATTATTATTCATACTTACCTAGTGCAAGCACAACAAATAAGCTATACAAACCTGAGTCATAACCTCCACTGCAGAATTATCTTCCCTTTGCTGGAAGTACATATACATATATATAGTACACCCATGCAGGGGCAGACCAGAATGATTGAAATAAAGGAAGACCTCCCCCGGGGCAGGTGGGACGTGACATTTGTTGTGCTAAGTAAGTATGAATAATAATGAAAATTTGAAATTCTTCACCTGGTGTCTGGTTCAGTCTATAAAGTGACAGACTCGTCCATGTTGTAATACACCAAGTCATGCAATAAAGCATGAATCTTACCAATACGACAGCACACCGCTAGTGAGATAAGAAACAAAGTTTTCCACATCAACTGACATAGACTAGCAAATTACAAAGGCTTGTAGGGCTTGCCTTTGAGTGCATGTAGAACCAGAAAAACATTCCACTTTGGCAAAATATGGAAGGCCTCTCAACTGTGCCTTGCAATGACTTCTGAAAGTCATGCAACACCAGATTCAAAGAGAAATCTGGACGTCCACAATCCCTAAGAGTAGTGAAAATGGACTAACAGTAACTTCTCACTGTCTGAACATTCAGCTGCCTTTCCTCGACAAGGGCCAGAAAGTACTCTGATAGTCACTGACAGTGGATGACAAGGGATCTTCATCCCTCTCACTCACTCAATGAACCCAAGCAATCGCAGGGAAACTGACAATTAACCTCCACATATAAACCCGGAAGACCTCCAGATTCGGAAGTTTACGTCTGTCTCTGGCTGAGTGGCTGAGCAGATTCAGTATCAACAGAACACGTATCGTTTCCAGCACTAAAACTGACAGGGGCTGAGGAATCCAAGCTCCGGAGCTATGAGCATGACATGACAAGGTTACCGTGTGACCCTGGCTTAGAGTCCTACCTGTTTGTGCCTGAGGTGGGTGAAGTGTAAGTAATGCATTTGGTGGGATGCTTCCTATAGACTCATGGAGGAACAAAATCAGTAAATCTGACTCACACATGCACCCACTTCTCCCTGACAACTGGTATGGTACATTCCATGAGTGTGGTAGGTGGGGGTCAACAATTCACTCAGGTGATCGTTTAGGCCTATGGGCCTCTTGTTGGCATAACGATTAAAAAAAAACATTAACAAGAATTATTAAGATTGAAAAAAAAAAGTTCAGTTGACTCATAGAAGAAAAATGTAAGGGAACTTTATTCATGACTCTTAAAACATGATCGAAATTGCAGCTCTGAGTACCCCACCCAGTACTCTGGTCACTCGATCCACATAAAAATGACGTAACACTAATTATTCACCTTCAGGTCTTTTTTCATATTGTGAATAAAATTTTAACCTGCTAGTTTTATTTTTAATGGCAACATTGATAGGAATATTTCACCCAATGTTTTGGCAGATGGCAGATAGCTGGAGGTGATAAAACGGGATAAATGTATGTAAATTTACATACAGACAATCTGCGCTCAAACATTTTTAGGTGATAAGGAGTGATGGTGGTATACCGAAGGACAGTATGACGAGGTTTGACCATACATTAACCAATATATCTTCTTGACTTGGAAAGACAAACAGGACAGTCTAGTTGCGAACAAGCTTCATTCTGTCAAGCCGGTTCTGGGAGAATGGCATATCTCCTTTAGGTGGTGCAGGAAGAACAAGTTGGTCTCACATTGTTTTCTCACGTTGATATACATTTAACACATAGAAATTATTATACCAACTTGAATTGTACTGATTTTACAAAACAAGTATCAAGATTCTTGTATTGCCCAAGAGAGAGTGAAGGTAATACATACATGACTCCTTACACAAGTTTTGAAAAATTAGTACAATTTGCATGCGAGTCAGTGTAACAATTTCTTCATTATCCATATGGTTCATAATGTGTCAAAACATAACTAGAAGGAGACGATGAAATGGCATCATTTTAATAAGCGATTACACAAGACCAGGAAATCACATTACGTTTAGCACTGCTTTCCCAAATTTCGTCATTTCTTGTGCATGTGAAATCACTATGAGATACGTGTCATACTGGATATATATCCAGTATTATCCACATACATGTAGTACAAGATGTACAGGGACATATTAACTATGTGGATAATAAATTCATTAATTTTTAAAAACAATTCTCCTGTTCAGTGTGAGCACTGCAAGTGTACATTAACTGTGTGCCACATTTTGGTGGAGTGTGGTCATCTCAACCCGAAGATTTGGTAACAGATATGTGGTATATGATCTGCTAAACTTCACACAGAATTAACTTTAAAACTTTTTAAAACAGTGCTCTATAAAGTGACTAAAATACTCGCCATGGCGACTAAAACAAAATCCCTGGCATATGAAAAATAAAATCACATTCACCAGTTGGCGACTGTCCAATAATTTTACTTTAATCTGTAAACAAAACTGGACATCGGAAAAAACAGTGGATCAGCAGCAATTTATCTTCCATAAAACTTGTTTGTTTGAAAAATAAAAGTTTGAGACAAGTTATATCAGACTATGAATAACGATTTTCCAGTATTCAAGAGTAAACACATTAAGGAAGGTAATACTTTGTTATGATGTTATCTCTCCTGAGGATAACAAATTCCATCGACCAACATCCATGCCAAGTGAAATTTTCATGCCAGGCAAGTAATTATGCTAACTGCATATGCCCTATGACAACTGACAAATGTAACACCCAAAATTTATTTTCAATTTTCATTTTGTTACATATATCTCAGTCCTTTGGAGAGTTCCAATCATTCAAGCATTTACATAGCTCTAAGGAGAACTAACCCTAACCCTAAATGCATTAACACACCAAAACAGAAAACATTGTGTTGAAAAGTTTAATAAAGAGTTATTCCCCTTTTACTATAGACTAAGATAAATAATTTCATCCACTGAACGTTCGACTGAATTCATACAAGTAATCGGATCGATGATCTTCAAACTTGGAAATAGAATCCAATATGCTTTATAGTACAGCTCATATAAAGTATACATGCCTTGTGTGTGCAATCAAAATGTTTAATCCTTGCACACATGGTAAATGAGGTAGGATACAGTTTAAAATTGTCATATTCAAATTAAATTACTGTATATTGCCGTGTATTAGCCGACTTTTGAAGTCTAGAAACACTTTCCAAAAGAAGGGGGTCAGCTTATACACGGAGGCAACAAATTGGAGCATAAAATTCTGATCGAAAATACTCCCGACCATGACTTATACATTTTGATCAGACCCTTATAGCCTTTCACAGATTATGTATCAATAATATGTGCACAGTAAAAATAAAACACCCCATCATGCAATATTATGCAGTTTTTTGTTCTTGAATGCATTATAAGTTTGATGAATAATAATAAAAAATTACTTGTTTTAGTGTCATTTCAATGGTAAAAATTTATTCTTTCCAACTGTCCGCCATCTTTGTTTGACCTGTGCTGTATGGGAACAGTCTTTCATATAGCAAATTTTTCTCGACATAACCATATGTCCGACGCCGATATAACCGTAATTATAATGTGTTGAGAGCGTCGTTAAACAAACAAAATAAACTGTAATGTAATGCCATAAATAAATTAAGCTTATTATTAACATTACCGACTGAAAAAACATAACATGAATTTCAGGACGATAATTACTCCCCACTATTGTTGCATGACCATACCATATACCGTGAACAGCTGCTGTCACGGGAATAAATTTATACATTATATTTTGTTTCTGTTTGTGGTGGGGGATTAAATATGCCTCAATGATTTTACTTTCTGCTGTCCAGGGAATAAATTTAATTACTTGTGTGCAGTGATATGTTGTTACAGGTTGAATAATTTATTTTTCTGTTACGATTTATCAGTTCTAAATTATTTTTCACTGTATGGTTACGATGGTAAATGTTAGCATTGCTGCATTGATTGTGATCGCGATTACCATGTTTGTAATAATTAAAGGGAAAACAAATACAATGAACAAGAAAAGTCTATTTGTTGACCATATTATTGAAATCAATACAACATACAGCTGGACTAAAGATGACTTCGACTTACACACAAGGCCGATGATTTTGTACTAGATATTTAGGGTCAAACTAAGGGGTCAGCTTATCCACGGAGTCGGCTAATACACAGCAATATACGGTAGATCAGACCTTTGTTTTTGACAGGCGTGAGCGCAATCACGCCCGTGGACCCCCGTCAACTCAATCTGAAATAACGCACCCCTAAATTGAATAAATCATGCTTGTATTGGTTTTGTTAACTCTGCCATTTTAATTGTTTATTGAATCCAATCCACAACGCCACAAACCTTTTCATTCTATTTACAATGAACGTCCTAGAATACTCTTTCATAAATTGAAACACAATTGGTTGATTATCGTTAAACTATTATTTTGTCAGTTTGACTGACTGAATGAATGAATGTTTAACGACACCCCAGCATGAATAATACCCTATTGGGTGTCAAACTATGTTGGTTTGACAGTCGGCAACTTTATTGTTTCGTAATTATATTAATGTTACGAAAAAGCATGACAACCAATGTGCAACATAGCACATTTTAAAAGTAGAACATCGACCACTCTATTATCGGCTACAATACCGAAAAAACTAGTGATGGGAAAGAAAGTGTCATGAAGGTATTTATGAATTGATTTATAAATGTTTGTGTTTGTTATTTTAATTTTGCTCAATTTCGTACAATGCAAGTTATGATCGCAAAATTTGTTTTACACCATGTCGTCGTTTTGATCACGTACAGAAACATAATAGGCTCATTGTCCAATAATCCTCAGTGTGAACACTGTCGGTGTACAATGTGATCATCTCAAGCCGACAACAAATGATATATTTGGCAACATAAATGTTTGGAATAGTTTAAATTACATCCAGAATTAACGGTAACATTTTTGAAACAGTTTGACTTCTATACAAAGTTTTAAAATATACTTACCTTGATTTTATATATTATATTATACCCCCCCCCCACCCCAGCTCCTTACACTTGAGTTTTACATGCATGAATATATATAAATAATATTTCCATATACTTACTATAGTTGTGACACCCAACAGACAATATGTATTTTTGTGTTGGGATGTCATTAAACAAACGTTCATAATCATAATAGTTTGACAGTTATGACAGTATTTGCAGGTACATAAAATGTATATTCAATTCACAGGTTTATGTGACTTTATGTCCATGAAGAAATCATATTCTGCAGGCCCGTACGCTGGGGGGGGGGGGATGCGACGGTTGTGTACGCACCTCCCCAAATTATTAAAGGTCCACTTTTCTCTATTATATTTAAATAATGCTACATAATCGTTGTTGTTTTAAGGGGTTATTTTTATGTGGATTGGTCCCATCACGAGCAATTCGTACCACCCATTAAAATTCCTGCGTACGGGCCTGTTCTGCAATGAAGATTAAAATTATTGTATTTGTTTTAAATGAAACAGAATAAGCACAAACAAATCAGTTTCAATTCTTTATTCATTAATAGTCAACAGATTATCATGATTAAAACATAATGTAGAATTTTAGTGAACTACATGTGTTCATGTTTATTAATATTATTATATTTATAGAAGTCATTACTCCTCAAACGTAATCATGTTCATTAGTGCACTTCCTTTCGGGTCTCTTAATAATTGCCTCTGATTCTGATTATTTTGAGGGGTGCGATTTTTCCTTCCTCTTCATTTTGACGAATGTGATTTCTACCCCCCTCGTAAGAATTTTGAGGAGTGCGATTTTTAGCACTCCTGAGTTTTTCAAAAACGAAGGTATGGTAGATGTTAACGTCGGTGCTCAATTTTAAGGATCTTGGTCGCTTAATATATGCAAGAAACTGGTCAGAAGGTTGCTGCAAGCATGGAACAAGCTGGTCTCATGTAAAATACGCTTGTACAATCTTGTCGCACGGTAATTACCAGCTAGTTACCAGCTATTTATTAAGCTTGTAATTTTTGTTTGGGTTGTCCAGAGGGCAAGTATGGGTTCAAATTTGGTTGCCCTCATTTGATCCTTATTTTGAAAATACAGTTATGTTTATATTTCAATAAAACAGAAATCAACAGGTTTGGAATTAATATGCTGTCAATGTAAATCAATGCTGACAATAAAATACATTACTTTTTAATAATGTTTTTAAATGTTAGTAGTTATATACACATGTACACATAGGGCTTATTAATTGCTTTAAAAAAATTTTTTGATTCGAATGCATTCTATGTTCCAATCGAACACACTGGTATGTTTCCTATTTGGAATATGTACTTCAGCCAATTATGATTTTTCACGATGTCTCACAGAATTGGTGAAGGAGTTCCGAGTGGAAAACAAACCCACGTGATTTCAACTGATTGACTGATGCTTTAGATAATGACAGCCTAAAAGCAATTGTGGGCAAGGAAACTGCACATTATTATGTGATACAACTCGCTGTTGGGGTAAAAAATAGATCGAGTCGAGCCGTGACATCACTATTCTAACTTTTACATTTCCAATAAAATGTTGACTCCTTAGATAAGCCGACCCCAGCTTTTGACTTGATAATTTTTTTATCAAAAAGTCGGCTAATACACAGCGATATATGGTAGTATCATTGAATTAAGTTGCCCGACTGATTATTAGGTCATCATAGATGACCGGTCGACCATAAACATTGAGTGCTGAAAGTGGTTCAAGAATCTGCTCTTTGCAAATGAATGGGGGCATAATGCAAGTGCAACTAACAAGTTTATAATTTCCGAGTTTACTTGAAAAATTTGTTACAAAGCATATATATGAACTGTATTAATTCTTATAAAGGTTGCAAGATATTTTATTTTAGATACATGTATAATAAACCTTAGCATACTTAATGCTTTTCACTACTTTAAAAATGTAAATCCACATTTGTATAAAATTAATGTGTAAGCCACAGTAAGGTGAATTTAGATTTCATTAGCCCTACGTCATAATTGTGATGGTGTGATGCTCTCTAAGCATACATGAATATACTGATTTTTTTTCTGCTTTAATAATAGTTTGCGGGCAGTATAGCCCAGTGGTACAGTGCCCGCCTGATGCGCAGTCGGTCTAGGATCGATCCCAGTCAGCTAACCACTGGGGTTTTCTCGACATAACCATATGTCCGACGCCGATATAAACTTAATGTTGAGTGCGTCGTTAAACAAACCAACAAAAAAATAAATAAATAATAATAATAGTTTTTTTAACAAATAATTTATGCTCAATAAATAAAAAATACAAGGCTGCAATGGATGTATACACCCCCCCCCCCCCTGCTGCTGTTTACCAAGCCTGCACTATTTAAAAATGTTTTCTAGAGTAACAGAGCTCATGTATACTTCGAGCCCAGCCAAGGCAGTTTGCAAAAGACTTCTCATCTATAAATATCCCAGAGAAGTGTTTTGGGGCAGAGAGTGATAAATAATATACTCACAATAATGACAAATCATGCGCCAAAATCCTTAAACATATTTGAACTAATGCCAGCCATATAAAATAATTGCTCACAAGTTCCATGACCATACAACAAGTAGTCACTAAGACATAAACTGACACAATAATTGTAATTAGATGAACAAGCAGGCACTACCAAAAAATTAACAAAGTTTAAATCAACAAATGAACACTGTTTTAAAAATCAAATCAACAAGTAGAGAAGACAGTGGATACTACTGGACAGACATATACATTTAGTACTTCCTGGGTAAGTGTTGTAACCTATTAGCAAAATTATTTATTTGTGCAATTAAACCAATTACTTTCAAGATTATTACACTATTAATAATTAAGCACTGTATTAAATTAAATAGTAGTAACACAATTGATTACCTTAAGAAGTTTGGGCAAGTGGAAAAATATATGGGGCAAGTGAGTATCTGATTGGCACTTGCCTTGTAGTAGGTATTTTGTTTAAACATTTTTGAAACCCTGCTCCCTTAACTTGAAATTAAGTGTTTAAATATAATTTTGCCACAGTTCAGTTTACCGGCCTCGGTGGCCCAGCGGTTAAGTCGCCGGAAAACAGGCTGGTAGGTACTGGGTTCGCAGCCCGGTACCGGCTCCCACCCAGAGCGAGTTTTTAAGGACTCATTGGGTAGGTGTATGGCCGCTACACCCTCTTTTCTCTTTCACTAACAATAACAACTAACCCACTAATTTCTATTCTGTCCTGGACAGACAGCTCAGATAGCTGAGGTGTGTGCCCAAGACAGGCGTGCGCTATAACAGCTTGCTCTGAATGTGCACGTTAAACAATATTGAAAATGAAAAAATGAAAGTTCAGGTTAAGTCGGTCCTGTCCCATTTAGAGCCAGGTTTTATTTATGTATTAAAATGAGAGTGTTGAGTCACTGTGTGTCTTTACTTGTCTGTTTGAAACTCAAACATTAATTATTTTAAACATTCGAATTATATATGTGTTATGCTGTGCTCCAATCATCTATTGCTTTTTGTGATAATGCATGGGTCCCTCCATAAGAACGACTTCTCCAGTCATGAATGTCATTTTAATCATATCAGAAGTCAAGTTCACCAGTGGAGGATGAAAACATGTTTCTATTTTCATGACTTGACTTTAGACGGCTTTAAAGATGTAACTATTTACAAGTTACAACACAGTATTTATGGATTTACAAGGCAGTATGTGATGGAAATAAATATTATTTAAACCAAAAGTAAGGTAAACTGGTTGGTAACTATTAGTAGCACAATGAAGCCTGGTAGATATTATCACAATGCTTTTATTTAACTTTTAATGAATACTGCCATTTAAATGCATATCTTAGCAGTGTCTTTAAAATATTAAATCGCTTAACTTCCTTTGACAAAATTATTAGGTATGGAATTTGCTAATGATAGTTAATACGGTAGTCATTCGCCATCTTAGTGGAATCAGACGTAAACAGTTGTAATTACTATCTAACAAATTTATTCAAATGTGGTTCTACTAACAATTACGACATTAGTAATGTGCCGTAAAATAGCACTAAAAGCACATGGTTTACATTTTATCATACAAGTGGCTGGTAACTAAAATATTATACTTTACTGGCCAGGGAAGAGTAAATTTTAACTTCCTTCATAGAGCACTGTAAAACACTGATTTTGTA
Organism: Dracogyra subfuscus; assembly: GCA_016106625.1. Taxonomy (NCBI): domain Eukaryota; kingdom Metazoa; phylum Mollusca; class Gastropoda; order Neomphalida; family Peltospiridae; genus Dracogyra; species Dracogyra subfuscus. The sequence goes on along the minus strand of JAECMU010234357.1, from coordinate 13,652 downwards.
CAATGTTTTATAATAATCTCACCTTGATGTTCGTATTGTATTCAGGTAATATTTTGTTTTCAAAATCTTGATTAGCGATATTTCAAGTCAAGTGAAAATTAATTAGCAATTACTGTTTAATGTTTCAAAATTACGTAGCGATCTCTGAAATTTGCATATCAAACTGTGACGGGATACTGAACAAAATGTTCTTTGCTATTATACTTTTCCTCATGCACTGCTCTTTACACTGTGATTTAACATAATTATATAAATTGTATTCTTAAAGCTGCATTGTCTGGTTTAAATCGTATACAGTTAAGTTCTAAGTTCACTAACTGCACTTTTAATTCACTCGCGATTTGTCGTCTTTAACGCATATCGTCAAATGCTTACTAGCCAGTTAGAACAATGTTCGCCATTTTGTAATACCGTACGCCTTTGATAATGCATGTTGTGGTGTAATTTATACAAAAGCGGGTTGAACATCCTATATTACCGTAGTATACAGAAGGATTTTTATAAAGTGATACTTCAGATATTATAAAAGTGCTTAATAAAATAGTTAAGTTGTATTTATGCAGATATTAGTAACAATAAGACTGTGAAAATTAGTCTTGGTTGTTATTTTGTTTTTGTGTTGTTTTTATATAAAGATACTCTTTAAAAACATTTTCAGTTGTAGCGAATAATACAAATTAGCATAACAGTGTGTTTAAAAGTGTGAAATACAGGTAGCAATCGAAAGGCGTACGAGTCCGATGTTTATAATGTCGACATGAGTGCTGAAATTGTATGCTATCGTAATTGTCTGCTAGGAATTGACTGCTCAGTTTTTGTAATGCAACAATAGCTGAACCGTACTATTGTTAGCCCAGTGGGGGCCTGCCAAAAGTGTCCTACTTTCAAAATTCTGGGTTTATTTTTAACTTGGAAAAGCCAATGTAGTGAAACCAATTCAGACTGCGGTGTCTTATATGCACAAAACGTAATGGGATTTTCTGTTCTATATGTTTAAATAATTAAAATATTCCAGACAGTGCCGCTTTAATGTAAATAATACAGTCCTTGCCTTTTGAAAAACATAGGCAAGTGAAAAATCACTCATCAAAATGCTAAGGCAAGTGAAAATCAAGCATTTATTAATTTAGTAATTGGTACATGTAAATGTAGACATGTTGCAAACATGAACCAATAAACCAATAATGTTTTCTTCTAATTGTATGTTGTTTGGTGTAGTCTGACTTCTTCTCCAGTGTTCTACGCTCGGTTTTATAACTTACTCTTCTTTGGACAAAAATATTTTACTCGCCAAACTTAAAATGTTACTAGCCACACTACTCTTTTTATATCAATTATGCATGTGTTGTTGTCATCCTAACATTATACATGATTTATGCTACTGGATTAAATAAATAGCTTGAAACATTGAAATTGTTTAGTTTTCACTCAGTCATGAACAACTGATCGCATGAGGGAGGTGGAAGGGACTGTAATTATAATTATATGCTTCATATATATATGACTGATATTTGTTTTTCCTACGTATCCTACCGTTTAACTAACATATTATTCTGCAGGTGGTGCAAGCCATAGGATTTCAAATTTCATGGGAAACACTTTTTGGGTTCCGTGTCCTGAGATCATGGGAACCCATCGGAACCTGTTTTCAGGTTCCATGAAAACAAGTTACGATAACCCATTTCTTATACTATAATGCAATGGATTGTCAAAATGCTATGCAGGTTGGGTAACATGTTTACGTGAACGCTGTGAAGTATGGCGAACACTAAAATCCGAATCGGGTGTCGTGTTTGTGTTGAAAACTATCTCCAGTAGTTTTACATGAGAAACATTATTATTTGTACAATATATATATATATAATATTTTTAATCGACATAATAATCATGGGAAACGATATTTCGGTTATGTGGTTTTGCCGACACGCTACTGACACGCTACCGGTAATGATCGTTACCGTGAAATCCGACGGCCTGTGGTGGGTATACCAAAAAAACCTGTCTTCCCTCATTTCATTTAATGAATAAATGATTGAATGTTTAACGACACCCCAGTATGAAAAATACATCGGCTATTGGGTGTCAAACTATGGTAAATGAAACAACCATGTGACGAACAACATCAATATAAAAATTCAACAATTAAGTTAAAATACAGTGTAAAGGACTGTGTAAAAAGACAAATATCACAGATACATTGTGTAGATATAATTAAAATTTTGAATAAAATTCAGTATCACATAAAAATTGCAATAAAAGTTCTGGATGGAATCCAAATGATTACATCACATTTCTCTGACCAAAAATATATTTCAGAGTCTCATTAAGATGAGGACACTCCACCAAAATGTGGTGCACCGTCAGAGTACACTGACAGTACTCACACTGAGGTGGAGGATCTTTCTTCAAAATAAATGAATGGGTCAAGTAAGTATGACCGATGCGGGCACGACACAAGACAACTTCATCCTTTTTGCACTGTCTATAGGAGGACTGCCACTCTCCCAAGACTGGCTTGATGGCATGAATATTGTTCGCAACCGCACCGTCCCAATCATGTTGCCAAGTTGAAAAGATAAATTAGTTGATACAATGTTTAAAATCAGTATAAGGTACACCAACCCTGGCATGAGGCAAATCCAAAGCAGACTTGGTAGCAGAATCTGCCTTTTCATTACCCCTAATACCAATGTGGCTGGGCACCCAACAAAATACGTCTTTATTGGCAATAGATAAAACGACACACTTATATATCACCATCCCAATTAAGGGATGGTCTAGCTTCATATTGTGTAAAGATTGAAGACACGAAAGTAAGTCAGTAAAAATAATAAATTTGGATGCATTCGAATACTTTATTTCTTCTAAGGCTTTAATGACTGCCCAAACTTCAGCACTAAAAATAGATGCAGAGTCAGGCAGTCTCATGGAAAGTATTGTTTGATGGAAAAACTATAGCACAAGCCACAGAATTCCCATCCCGTGATCTGTCTGTAAACACGGTACTTGTCTTTAATTTCTATGAAATATTGCTTATAAACAACAGCATCTGTACGATCTTTCTTCAGATGCGATAGATCAAACACAATGTAATGTGATGTAATACACAAAGGTGGTAAAACAAAATATGAAAAAGTTTCCAAAATGTCTGATAAATCAATATTAGAAAGCGACAAAAATCGCTTAATGTGAAAACCAAATGTACAAATAGCATTTGGCCCTGCATCAAACAACGTCATATATTTATTGTCAAACACCGCAGTATGTGTAGGATGTCTTGGTAAAGATTTAATCTTGGTAGCATACTGCAGAGAAAGCTTTTCAGATGAAATATTAATGGACTGCTTTTCAGCTTAAAGGAAACATGACACGTGACCTATATTTGGCATCAACCATGTACAATTAATTATAAATTGAATCACCTAAAACATTTTTTTTTTTACAAAAAAAAGTAATTACTTAAAATATCTCCGTAAAGAAACAGATACGAGCTCTTAGCGGAAATTGCCGATCTTTAATGAGCAGGGCAATCACAGGTCCGTGACGTCAGAGCCGAGTAGCTTGATCTGACCGACGCCTTACACTTCAAAGCATTAGTTCGTACCACTCATAAAGAATCTAAGACTCGCACGGCTTACCAAAACAATGAGTGTTCGTTCACAAAACGTTTTGCCGTATCAATTTGCGCCGTTAGTAAACGAAGAAAGATACACATTTACTTACCACGGTGATACAAAAGAAAAAACGGAAAGCGAGTCGGAGGGTGGGGAATCCGATGGTGCCAGATCAGACCGGTCGACCAATTTATAGCCCGGAGCCCGAAAGTAACCCGGATTAAAATCAAAACCCGGTAGCTAATGCCGAGGTGTATACTGTTTATATTTAGCATAAAGATACACCTCGGTATGATGTATTTAAATATGTAATACATATAAATGTAGGACAAAACATTTTATTTTATTTTAAAGAAAATTACGCATTTTTCATGTTCGCACAATGTAAACAAACTCGCTAATTTGCAAGGCGCTTCGCTTTCATTAACCTGACTTGTAAAACAACATAAATGACATGATAGTATAATAAACTATTTAACTAAATATATTTCAACAGAACGAAATGGGGTTATAGTTTTTTTCTCTTCTTAAAAAACAAACAAACAAAAAAACATCATATAATTACACCTATTCAGGCTATGGTTTGGGTATGTTAGAATGAAAACGACCACTCACGATACCCAAGTGATAATTGGTCAGTTTTGAAATTTTAGATGGAAAAGTTTACTTAATCAAGGTTTTTACAGAATTATTTACAGTAATGAAGCAGGGCTGTTGATAATGTCTATTAACATTGTACTATAGTCGCGACAGGTTACTCCACAATACCCTGTGATATTAAAACACTGGGAAGTATTTTTGTACGTATGTCTAGACTGGTAATCACTTACCTGGCCGATACCTTGCAATATACACCTGCCAACCACGGAAAGAAAGGACCAATTAACTAAAACAACACTCCGATTCTCAAGTCAGCCCGTGGACAAAACATAAGAATTATTTCGACACCTACAGTAGTGGTTTAATTTGTATTGAATTTCGTATTACTTTAGGCTTCGGGCGGTGAGGAACGTTTTTGTGACGTACTCCGCCCGAAGATTTAAAAACATTATTTAAAATTATTTTAGTTTTCTGCACGTTTGAAAAAAAAACATATTTAAATACATCGTACTGAGATGTATCCTCATGCCAAATCCCATGTTTGTATATGCCATATTTAATTACATATTGACATTTCCTTCTTCGGACGGTGAATACAGATTTTGTTATTTTGTCCTAACATGAAAAATATTAGTGGGTGTTTTTTTTTTTTTTCAAAAAAAAATTAATTAATAAAAAATTCCTACATTTTTTTAACATATATAAATATATCATGCTTAGGTATATCTTTGTGCCAAATATGTACAATGTACACATCGGCATTCGCAACCGAGTACTGTTGTTGTCTCAAGCTGTAAATAGTCTGTCACCAAAGTACTATGCGGTGTTTGTGTCCAATCTTTTCTTTTGCGATCAAATACACACGTCTTTCTTCGGATACAATTCTTTAATAAACCGTAAAAAGACGACCCCGATTGTTTAAAGTGTTTATTTTTTCATACAAAGGCCGCGCAGTACCGCATTGTTGGACTGAAAAGATCGTAAGCCCCTTACTCCATATATAAACAGTTAACGACAATGGAAGCGTACTCGGCTCTGACGTCACTTCCGGGTTTTTCCGAAAGCTCACGAAGAAATATGCATAAATCATGCTTTGATACTGATCGGTGTAATTTCTTCGTTTTAAGATAACTACACGTATTTTATTGTTATAAACTTATTTGTATATTATTTTTATATAATTTTTCTTTTAAAATGAGCTATAATATGGTTTCATGTCATGTTACCTTTAAGTTCTCACAGAGGTAAAAGCATCTGTACTGAAAGCAGAAGATGGATTATGAGAAAAGTTGTCTGCCAATGCATTGGCCATGTCACGATCAGACGTGACATCTGTGTCATTGACAGACAAATGATGAACTGTATTACTGGATTCTTTACCTTTGATTTTACGGATCCTTTCCAGACAGATTTTACTGACGTTTGTGAATTCAACTTGGAGACAAAAGTTCTCCAAGATGATTTCTTAATCTGTCTAATCTCTCTTCGAGCCTTAGCCCTAGCAATACGAAATGCATCCAGGTTGTCTGTTGTAGGTTCACATTTGAACCACTCAAGCAACCTGTTTCGCTCTTTGAATGCATCTTTGTATGTATCATAAAACCATGGTTTATTGAAACGTTTTGGTATACTGCCGAAGTCTTAGGAATAGTTTCATCTGCAATGTTCTTCAAGATGGAAGTGAACAAAGACATGGGATCAACAGCATCAGTAATTCTTGCAGACGGGTACTGCACAAATGCTGAAACTGACCCCAATTTGTCTTCGCCAACTTCCACCTTTGAACCCTTTTAAGTGATGGAGGTCCATCATTCTCCAAAATAATGGGAAAGTGGTCACTACCACAAAGGTCTGAACCAACTTTCCAAGAGAAATCTAGAAAAAGTGAAGGACTACAAAGGGTTAAATCTAAAGAAGTGAAAGAACCACTTGCAGAATGAAAATATGAGGACTTTTATCATTGAATAAAAGTAAGTAATTTTTGAGAATTAAGTCTTCTAATTGTTTACATCTTCACATCCCCACAAGTTGTGGTGACCATTAAAATCTCCCATAATAATAAAAGGAGTAGGGAGCTGGTCCAGAAGACCTTGATGATCCCTAGGATTAAAATTAAAATGATTACAAGGTGGCATGTAAACTTAACACAGAGTTATAGTTTTATGAGCCGTGACCGTTAAAGCCACAGCTTGTAAATTAGTATTTAATTGCACCATACTCTGAGGAATGTTTTCATTAACAAGAATGGCTACAACCCCAGATGCTCTTTTTTCAGTTTCTTGAAACTTATGACAGAGTTTAAATCTTCTCATGGTAATATGATCAGTGGCCTTCAGGAAAGTTTCCTGAAGACACACTGCAAAAGGATTATGTTTTTGAATTAAAAGACTTAAATTATCAAAATTGGGCCTAAGCCCACGGCAGTTCCACCGAATGACTGAATTATATTCATCAGGGGGAAGTACAGGAGTTCTCTTTGGCTTATCCATGGGATCATCACCCAAAAGGTCATAAAGATTGTTTGTTGGAATCAACTGTTTCTCTGATTTTGTAAGTCGTCCCGAACAACAATCCTTAGTTTGTTTCTTTGTATCTTTCCCTGGGATACTGGAGACTGGTACCCCTGATGGATTCTGAGAATCCAAAAATACATGGGTCATATTGGTAGAAGCATTTTTCTTTTTCTGGGTCGCTTCATTCTGCTGCGGAAAAGTCCTTTGCATCTTGCTTAACTGGTTTTTAAACATAACCTTGCTGTATGGCCATGTCAAATCAGTATTGACAGATATGCTTCTGGTAGAAACCTTCACTGCAGCAGCATATGATGTTGCTGCTGTGGCAGGTTGTGCAATCTCCACCAGTTTTCTGGTAACTTTAACCTGTTGAACTCTCTTTTCCATTTTCCACCTCGGACACTCTCGCAACGCGCACATGTAAGTTTACCTTGACAGGCATTCTGGCCATGACCATATTTCTGGCACTTGAAACAGCGAAGGGGATTTGGCACAAAGGGCTGAACAAGTACATTGAGTTATCCAGCCTTAATCAATTGTGGAAGAGTGGATATACTGAATGACAAGATAAAGGTATTTGTAGGAACCAAGTCATTGTTCCTTCGAACCATATCCTCTTGACTGCAGCAACATGTCGTGATGATAAATTTTGCAAAATTTCATAATCACCAACTCCCTCCAGATCACGACATTGGATGACTCTCTTAAAAGAATTAAAAGATGCACGAGGCAACACAGTAATTTGTATATTGCAGAGCATGGTCGACTTAAGAAAACATTTAGAATGTTTTTCTGTCAAACACTCTACCAATAGTGACCCATTTCTCAGTTTCTTAACAGTTGTTGGTTCTGCAGCTAGGCCGAGGAGACCCTTCTGAATAGCAAATGGCAATAACTTTTTCAAGGCCCCATCATCAACGAACTGATGACAAGAAACCTCGGCCAGTTGCTACAAGAAATCAACTTGGACTTCTTAACAATGAAGAATCCAAAACCTCGGTGTGGACCCTTTTCAGGGTCCCATCTGAAGGTATCGATTTATTTTTACCCATAATTAGTCCAACAAGGGGACATGGAGCTGTAGATAACCAGCAGGCAGCCATGCCAGGGATACATGGTTGATATACTTGGGCAATAAATAAACAATAAATCACCCAATTGACCCTAGCCACTGCTGCCAAGAGCAACAAATACAAATGGTACCGTATTTTACGGAGTATAAGCCGCTACTTTTTTTTATCATATCGGAGGGTGCGGTTTATATAACGGTGCGGTTTATATATGAATTTTATTTTCAGTTTCTAATAATGTATAAGTTGCTTCTGTAAGTATGGCATTTTATTGCATTTAGAAACTTTAACTGGTTGGGAAAAGCTGAGGCTAAGCGTCGTTGCATTAAATCATTCATCATTATACATGTGCATGTTAATGTTGAAAGTACGACAATACAACAATGCAACGATAAACAGTTATCAGTGTTGTAACAGCACCTAGCGGAAACGAAATACAGTTGTTTTTAGTAATAATGCTCCCGCGTAACTGAGCATGCGAGACATCACCTGCTAAAACACGGACCTTTTTAGTCTTATTTGTTATATATTTTATTTATTTGGTTTTATAAGTATCACTTTAGAAATTTAATCAGGGTGCGATCATTTGAGAAATCAGATGCGCGTGCAGACATTTATGCTCCCACTCAAATATTTTTGTAACCTTTGTCACAGTTACTAAACAATGCGCTTGCATCACCAGTGGCTTTACAGACTGCTTGTGTAAAACGCACATGTTTTTTCACAAGATGACTGTAAATATGGGAACTGCGCATGCGTGACCGGTGGTTTTATAGACTGCTTGTTTAAAACACATTTTTTCTCAAGATGACTGTAAATATGGGAACAATAAAATGTACCAGTACCTTTATTTGGAACTACGTATTACTGGTACAGAATCATTTAACACAACCAAGTGAACATCAAAAGTCAAAACGTAAATCTATTACACTCATCCAGCAGATCGCACGTGGTGTTTGACCTACATTTGTTTGCATGGCCTTTGTTTATTTCTGCGGCTTATAAAACGGTGCATATTATATATGAGTGGATCCTCAAAAATGTGTAAAAAACTGGGGTGCGGTTTATACAAGGGTGCGTTATATACTCCGGAAAATATGGTATATACACATTGTTCGTTCATGACAAAATTAACAAAACAAAGGCAATTTGCTCTGGAGCTTAGCATGACCAGCCAATTAATCAGGTTGGGCCTCCCTGACCACCCGTCTGGCTGAACTCCAGGCCAAAGTGGTGTGTTGTCAGAAAACATAGCCGCAGATATGTCCCCAACTCAACCACCAGGATCCCAACATCCAGCATTACCGGATGCACCTTACGGCCAGCAAGGTACCCCAAAAGGGGAGTTGTGCTGTACTGGCCATTCTCAAAGAGAATGTTACACCCCTGCACCACGTTGAGGTTACAGCACGCACAGGGGTCGTTTGATTTATGCCAACAACATGCTTGCTAATTTTTCTACAATAGGTATAATGCCTTGTGTCAGTATTATCGTCATGTTCAAGCTACAGAAACTGGCACTGTTTCGGTTTCAATTGCAGATTTCTCAGAATGGCCTTAATTCATATGACTTTTTAGTACTTGTTTCACCAGTCTCGTCTTGTTGATTAGCGTTTGAAGTTTTAGATTTTCATTTTCCCAAAGAATTGTAATATTTTAACATTTTATCGCTTTTAAAGTTTTCGCTGTGCTTCTACATGGTGGGCGGAAGCAGTACATACATTTGATTTAAACAATTGTGGCAACATGCGTAATGGTGGGTTAGCAGATCAAATGCAAAACTTGTCTGTTCAATAATTACTTTTTTATTTTATTTATTATTTTAAATAAATAAATGATTAAAGAATCATCTAATAGAAAATATGGCCATGTATTGTTGCCGGTATTTAGATTATGCTTTCAAAAAAACACTTTGTTTTTAAGATGTCCATAAGTAAATCTTGACCAACAACCCCTCCCCTCCCCAATGTATCGTGCATCAAAGAGTGTTACTTAACTGGAGCATTACTTTTGCTCATTTTGTAATGGATTGTTTAATAATCGGTCTCCATTTTGCACGTTTGATTACAATGTGTATAGTATGAACAGTGAGTAAGCAAACTTTACTTGATTTTGTACTCTGTTCTTCAGTCAAATGCAACTGACACTAATGTATCATAGTGAATCAGTTATGTATAGTACAATACAGTATTCGGAACTTCTTTATTACATACATAATCCAAAAATTGATGTCAACTGAGATATTCCAAATTGTTGTCTGCATTAAAATAACACACCAATCGAAATATCTGGATTGTTTTTGCAAATATCTGGATTATTTTCACCACATCACTAAAATCAACGATGAGTTCCAATGGTATCGATATTTTAAGGGACACACCCTAGTTGTTAACCATTACGCCATTGTTTTTTTAACTATTAAACCCATTTTTCAGAAATAAAATTGCACTTTACTTACCGTTTATTATTTAGAATAATCATTTCCATTCACCTGAAGTGTTTTTTGGTATTCCTGGTGTTTGTAATATCACAAAATGCATTTTTCATATTTCTTAAAAAGGCACGTGGGTTTGAGAGAAAAAAACCCTGATCAGACAAGGTCTAATCCATTTTTAGAGGGGATATTCCCATTTCAATGTCACGGACATTGGTATACCATGTGACCGTTGTCATTTTGGTTTGGTTTGTTTTCTCATGCACGGTTTGCTTGTTGTTCATTTGCGAGGTTTTTCTTCAGTTCATGACTATTTTCATTAACAAAAAGGTTTAGACAAGTAAGTATCTCAATACAAAATGTCACAACTCCTTAAAACCAATACAATATCTGGAGAGGGGATATAACCTTGAGGGGTGGGGGTTGTTAACACAAGCTATATTGTTACCTTTATTTAAATATAGTAGGGAAAACAATCTTACATTTTTGTCCCGGTGAGGGGAAGTGCCTCTCCACCCCTGATGACAATGACTACTACAACTACTACTACTACCACCACCACAACTATCACTACCACCCACCACCACAACCACCAATAATAAACAGTGCATCTAACTGCTTATAACAATAGGTTAGGCACTATAGTACCCAGTTCCGAATAGTAAATATAAGCTAATTGTGGTTTATACAAAATATATAAAATTTATTATTTCAAACACTGTAGTCGTCTTATTCCGATTCAAGTATCATTATTGTTGCAGCAGCCACTTCCTAAACAGAAGCACCTATGTTCGTAAAGTAACTTCCTGTTCCAAACTCATTCCTTTCACTGTCCAGGGCAGAACAGTTGGATCATGTCCAGGAGAGGTGAAAGGAACGCACCCAAAGTTTGTGTGCACTCTGTGAAATTTGTCGTGACGTAGGCATTTTTGTGCTTTGAGTGACATCTACCAGTGACATCAGAATACTAACTTTCAAAATTATTTCAAGCAATTGGGTTATGGGGATTCCCATGGTATTTATCGATATAAAACCTGTTTTTTTTCACTCTTATTTTATAAAAATGTGATCTAAGTGTGCTACAGGTTTAAAGATTAACCAAAATTATAATTTATTTTCCCTGGATGGAACTAGGGCATGCGATTTTAATACTGAAGTCTCAGTGATCAATTGGACAACTTTGTAAATAACGAAGTATTCCGACTGCACAATGACGTCAACAAATTTCATTTGTTTTCGGTGTTGAGACTTTGAACGCACATGGCAAATAATATTGACGTTTTTGGAGCCAGTCACCAGATGGCGACAATAATAAAATCAATCAGTCGCTATGTTAACATTTTGGTCGCAATGACGACCATTTTGGTCGCAATGTAGAACACTGTTTTCCCTTTCAGGAATGGAGTTATAGTTTATTAAAAAGTTTCAGGAGTAGTACTATAGAAATATAATAATGTATACAATGATGCAGACCATTTGATTTTTAAATTACAATATGTACTATTCAGCAAGGCTCGAAATTCATTTTTTTGATTGGGAGGCAATCTTTGCTTTTCAAATTTTAATTGGGAGGCAAATGTTTGAATTTGAGAAGCAGTTCTAGAGCATAGGTATTGCTGTTATTTTACACTTATTTTATTAAATCTATACAAAATAAAGAGTCCAAACAATGATGTACCTGGTTTATATGTTTATTAGCCTGAGACAGTGACAGATTATTGAATGTCAGTATCACTCTCAGACTCACTCTCTCCTTCAGCTTTCTTTCTCTTCAACATTTGAGCCCCATAATCATCCACATTTCTTTTAGTTTGGTAACTGCCTCTTCTGTTTTACATTTCCATCCATTTTGTGAGTGCTGGTTCAACATCAAACTGGCTCAAGTCTGGACTATCTGCACTTATTCTGACAAGAGCAGAGATCCTCGAATTTCCCAAACTACTCCTATCAACAGTGACAACTCTGTTCATAGTGGAAAACATTCTTTCCACAACAGCATTTGATATTGGCAAGACTGAAATGAGCTTAAAGCTGCTATGTCTGGTTTCAATCGTATACAATCAAGTTCTAACTTCAAATACAAGCATAACTGCACTTTTAATTCACTCGCGAGTTGTCGTCATTAACGCATATCGTCAAATGCTTACTAGCCAGTTCAAACAATGCTCGCCATTTTGTAATACCGAACGCATGTTAGCTGCCAATTTCAGCAGACATGCATGGCGACGTTCTAAACACCGGACTCATATGCCTTTTTATAATGTGTGTTGTGGTCTATACAAAACTAATTGGATTTTTAAAGTGATACTTCAGATATTATAAAAGTGCTTAATAAAACGGTTAACTTGTATTTATACGGATATTAGTAAAAATAAGACAGTGAAAATTAGTCTTGATTATTATTTTGTTTTTGTGTTGTTTTTATATAAAGATACTCTTAAAGTCTTTAAAACCCTAAAATTCTTAAGTTGTAGTGAATAATAAAAATTAGCATAACAGTGTTTAAACAGGTAACAATCAAAAGGTGTACGAGTCCGATGTTTAGAACGTCGACATGAGTGTCTGCTAAAATTGACTGCTCGGTTTTTGTAATGCAACAATAGCCGATCCGTACTATTTTTTGCCCAGCGAGGGCCCGCCAAAAGTGTCCCACTTTCAAAATACCAGGTTTATTTTTAACTTGGAAACACCAGCATAGCGAATCCAATGCTGAGTGTGGCCTGTTATATGCACCAAATGTGACTGGATTAACTATTCTAAATGCTTAAATAAATAAAAATATTCCAGACATAGCAGCTTTAATAAGATGGATAATGATAGGGTACATTTTGGCTAATTCTTGACTAGTAAGAATTTGCTGCCACAATTCAGTGACAGAGCAGGTAGACACAAGCTGGTGTTTGAATTGTTTAGTAATGGTCATTTTCAAGCTTTGAAAAGTTCATCAAAATTTGGAAGCAAAAGCAGCTGGAAATGAAATAATCGTCAAAGAACCTTTTTTGTCGCATTCAAATTCTAACCAGTTTGCGTGTGTACTTCTCCATTTTTCAACAGTAGCTTTTTTGGCCACCGCGGCCATGATTGTAATAAGTTCTAAAATAGCTTGGTCGATGGTAGTCTCTAAAATTGAAGTTGTTTTTGAAAGTCGCGACACTCAGAACTTTTCGGCTGATTCCATCGATAAATAAGCGTAAGTTCAACCAGTAGTTGTTTCCTAACGTTGGCTAGACTAGGTTTTACGCTACATGTTTAAACCGAATGACTAGTCCAAGAACCAGTCCAAATAGCTCAGGACGTTTACATTACTCGCTGTCGCTGAACTCTGATTTGAAAAACCTGATAATCTGCATAGGTAGGATGGAAGAAAATAAACAGCGATTGAGTTATGGTTTAGTTTAGACTTCAGCGGGCGGCAAATAGT
>JAECMU010234339.1:0-17259 GCA_016106625.1 Dracogyra subfuscus | reverse complement strand
TACATATCAATCTTCTTAAATTTCAGATCGATATCTGGTCAAATTCACGGTTTCAAGTCTTCCAAAAGGTATTGTGTTCTCATATTCCAGATTGTCACATTTACTATCATGCCTCGTAATCTAATATTTGCTCATTAGTGAGTAACTAATTAGTTTCAAAAGGTTATGGATTATCAGTCACTCATGAATTAATGTTGTAAACTTACCACAAGTGGTATGTTCTTGCACAAAAGTAGAACTTTACATTTTATTGCTTAGAATATTTGCCTTCATAATTAAGCCTTGGAGCAAAGGCTTGCAACAATTCAATAAAGTATTTGAAGCAAACAATTATCCTGTTTGAATATTGGCCATTTTCTTTGAATGTCAACAAAATAAATAAAAAAATCATCATTTATCCCAAAGCACATTTCCACTGTACACATTTCTTGAGCACTCTTAAAACGTCAAGATAAAATTAACCAGTAAACATTTATTATATATATAGTTTTTTCATTAAAATAATTCAGCTGCCCCTGGAGCAACATTTTGTTCAGCATCACATTGAAATTTACTGTATAACACTCCGTTCTAAAACATTACATGTTGCAGGTTTCTTTTCTTCTTTATACTAAGGGCGACCATTACCGTACTTTCAAAACACCTGAAAATAATCCCAATGGACTATCTAACAATAAGGCTTTGTGACTCTTTTTCTTTTTGGGCAAGACGTAGCACGGTTGGTCTGGGATATATCCCAATCAGTGGGCTCATTGGGCTATTTCTCATTCCAGCCAGTACACCACGACTGGTGTACCAAATGCCTTGGTATGTACTACCCTGTCTGTGGGATAGTGTATATAAACGATTCTTAGCAACTAATGGTAAAATGTAGTAGGTTTCCTCTCCAAGACTGTCAAAATTATGAAATATTTGACATCAAACAGCCAATGATTAATAAATCAGTGTGCTCTAGTGGTGTTGTTAAACAAAGCAAACTTTAACTTTCTGTTTCTCAGGACTAAAAATGACCTGTGGAAAATACAAATCTTTTAACTCTGATAACTACAGGCTGTTTTCTTTGACAGATTACCGGCCATACAACAGCAGCCACGTTGCACTTCTACCACATCGTGCCAGAGATTAGTATCCAGTCCTTCATAGTAAGTACGACACACTAGAACTAGAACTAAGAACTATTTATCCTTCCATTTTACAAAGCGATCTTAGCGCCAAAATCGCCTTTAGTGCATTACTACTGCTTTGATAAATATTTGTCCATCTGGGCCCCTTTTTATAAAGCAATCTTATTCCTAAAATTGCATTAAATGTATTGCTATCTTATGTGTTTACGGTGATCTTAGTGCTAAGATTGCTTCGTAAAATGGGGCTCTGGTGGGTGTATCCTTCCATTTAGTTCTTTATATGGAAGACATGTGTTGCAGTCAGTTTAATGGGTTGGACTTTATAGGCCTCAAGATTTAAAATGTTCTGATCATCAGAACCCATCATTAACAGTTTTTGGTAATCATGATGATGGTGAATTATGTTTCATGATATTGGGTAACAGAATTTTGGGTTCCCTGGTTTTGCCAACACATTAATGGAATTGTTTGATTGTTTTAGTGAAATCTAGATGTCTGGTTTTATATATATTTCATTAGGTGTATAGGGTAACATATTTCTTGCCCACTAGACCAGATTATCTAGCATTGTGCTAGATAAATCTATCTTACCCACAGGGTGCTAGATAAATCTATCTTACCCACGGATATAGACGATTTCTACATATGTGGTTATGAGGCTACTTATAACTGGGGACAACTCTATTTTGAAGCTACCAATTCATGTTGTTTTTGTTTTTTTATATATAATCCTCCAAAAGGTTACGTTAAAGAAATTAAAAATTTGAACTTCAAATCGTGAAATTATTATTATTTTGTTCAATGGGACTACTTTTTAGCGCGTATGGTTAAAGGAGTCGGTAGACTCAATGTTTACAGTGGCCAAGAATGGAAGGAAGGCAATATAAAAGTAACAAGTAGGCGTATTTTTGCTTTAGTTACTAAGTGGGCAAGAAAAATAATCTGATCACCGTTGTCGGGTATAGATGAGGGAATTCCAACCCGCGGGACAAAATGTTTTGTACGGTAAACCTCGGCCCTCACAAAACATTTTGTCCCTTGGGTTGGAATTCCCTTATTTATACCTGACAACGTTGATAGATTCTATTAGTATAATCAGAAGGAATTTTCCTTGACATTTAAAAAAAAAAAAAATTGGCCTTGGCCATTAACTCTTTCTATCCCTCGAGATGTGCAAAACTAATGTGAAAACCCATTCTCGACTGTCGAGACACAACTGGTCTTTGTAAACATAGCTGTCAACATTCACAGGTTCTTGATTCTGTGAATGCTAGATCATGACAGAATGACAATCGATTATGTCGAGTGTATTTTAATGACTAGTATTCATATTTAAGTTGTTATCGCTATATCAAAAAGAAAACAAAATATTGTTTAACTATGTGTAAACATTACTGATGATGTAATAATACATGGGTTCCATTTCTCAGTACAAGATGGTATTAAAAAGTTCCGAGACTACTGCCATAGTATGCCATCAGATGGCAGTACAGGGATGTACGTGCTGTGAGGTTAGCAGTAACTTCCGTCAGGCAGTGGTGTCATTCTGTGAACATCTTGTGTTGTGCTACGGGAGTTTTTGTGACCACATGCATGGGCACATTTGCAAGTTCATCATGGATTGCAGACTAGAGTAGAGAGCGAACATTAAATTCTGCATCAAACTCTGTAAATCTGCAACTGAGACTTGATATGATTCGTCATGTGTATTATAATGAAGCAATGAGTCGTCCGAGGTATTTCGAGTGGCACGCACGGTTCAAGAGCAGCAGAACATCACTGGATGACGACAAGAGGTCTGGGCAACTTTCCACGAGCTCAATCCCAGCATGCTTATCGTTTTCTTCGACATTCGTCCCCTGGGGCCAGACCTCTACTGCTATGGTCTGAGGGAGGACAGTTGGCAGAAACAGTCTGAACTGTGGTGCGAGGGCAACAATGCACCCTCTCACCAAGCTCTCGTAACACGTGAGTTTCTCGGCTGTAACAGGATGGTGACCCTATCGCACCCGTCCTACTCACCAGATTTGGCCCCTTGCGATTTCTTCCTCTTCCCGAAGATGAAGTTGCAACTGACGGGTCACCGTTTTGACACCGTTGAGGAGATTTAGTATGAATCGCAGAAGGTTTTTGACACGCTTGGAGAACAAGACTTCCAGAACACATTCCAGCAGTGTAAACAGCGCTCCCAGCGCTGTATCGCTGCACACAGGGACTGTTTTGAAGGGGATGGTGCCCAAACCTGAATAAAGTGAATACTTTCTTGTATACCGGCCTAGTCTCGGAACTTTCTGATACCACCTCGTATTTGTATAATATTTCTTTTAAAACATGTTGGAGTTTATTATTTAATGAAAATTTAAGATTTGTTAAGGATATAATTGCTGAAAATAACTGATAATACAGACTTTGAAATAGATGATAAATGGGATTAATTTTCGTTGTTTGAAAGTGAAAATAAACTTTCGTGAAAGCGTCCTAAACAATGACATCATGAATCGTAATCATAGGGTTTAAAAAGAATATTTTAAAAATATTAAGATAAGTTCTTTTGTAAATTCTATTTAGATAATTATACTTAATAAGGTGTCCTCTAAACCATGACACATCAAAAGAGGGTTGCATTAGTTGATTTTTTACAATTTGAGGTTGAAAAATGTAAGTTCAAAATTACAAATTTCTCGTTGGAAACTTGGGCCAGTGATGATGTTTTCTGGTTGTAAAGCTGAATGGAAAAGGGCTAATGTTTCTCTCTTTTTGTGTTCTTTTACAGCTATGGTTGCAGGGATATAAAAATCTGTTTTCTGCTCCGTGTCATAAATGTGGTAAACACCTCCAAGGTGCGCTACTCCCGACGTGGCGTGATTTGCGGACACGAGACCCATACCACGAAAGTTGTAGACACTGATTACCATCAACATGGTGTAATACTGAATCACAAACACAGACACAAGGTCGGAATACCAGACTGTTGGTTGGCTTGGTTTATCAGAGCTTAACCGTGTATGATCTTGGATTGGAAAAGTAAAAAAAAGTGAATTCTCCCTTCCTAGAAGAAAGAAGAAAAGATCAGTAAAAATGGGTGAAGCTGCACTGTGAAAAGTCACTGATCCTGGATTGAAAAAGTACGAGAAGTGACATCTCCCTTCCCAAAAGAAAGACCAGAAGTTCGATAAAAATGGCAAAGTGAACCATTATTTTATTATACAAATCAGCCAAAATATGTTTTATTTTTTACAGAGAAGGTAAAGCATTATTGGTATCTTTGTAGTATTTCACCAGATTCTGCATTTATTAGGAAGGTCCAGAATTGTACACTCTGTCTAAATCGTAACATTTGATTGTTAAAATATTTGCAAAATATTTGAATATTTCCCAGTAAAATGCTATGGGGTTAAGTGACGAGTACTTCAAGTCTCATCATCGTATTAATATAAAACTAGTGATCTCTCGGTCGTATCCACTAAATTCCCCTTAAAAGTTAAACACATGTTGTTTGCAAGAGTAAATCTACACATTTTTAAAAACTATTTTATATAAAATGTCAAAAGTGATTGCTTGGCACTTCTGTTGAACTCGATGAATTGACTGTTTGGTTTTCTAGGAGTATCATTGTCAATTGTTCGTATATAACTCCATTAGCCTGACACAGGGGGTTATGTAACCCCGTCCATAGGTAAAAATATCTAATACCAGCTAAATATAGAATAACTAGTTTGAATGAGAAATTCTGCTCGGCAGAGTCTCGCAGAATTTTCCATTATTACCTTCACAGGATAAAGCCAATATCCAATGTCATTAACTAGTATTATCTTTATCCTGCTATTATTTCTGTTATTTCAGTCACAGTGTACGATGACCTAGAGGTCAAATGAGCAATTTTGTAATGTAGCTATGCATGTGACATCGTATGAGAGATGTCGAAAGTAATATCCTGCATATACAGATATGACTTTGCCTTATCAGTCGTCATATCCTGTCAACAGAAACAGGGGTTGCCAGATAAATACAATTTAATGGTAATGTGATGTATATTTAGAACATCAGCCCCTGAAATTCACGGCGGCAATCGGCAATGCTGTCGTAAAAGCTATCGCAAAATTTATTTGCGACACCATTTCACTGCTGTCGCAAATCTGAAAGTGGTGAAGACTGTAGGGAATTTTCTTTGAACTCTGTCCAATTAGAAATACCAGAATAAGAAAATTGTTATCTAGTGTGGCTCAATTAATATAAATCAGTTCATTCCAGTACAGAAGCATACTAAAGTAAAGTTGAGATGTCATGTTTTAGCATATTATTACTGCAGTATATTCATATATGAATAATTTTGATAACATAATTGTTTCTTTAAAATTGCCGTCGTAGTGCCATTGCAAAATTGAGCTGTGACGGCACTTAATTGCCGTAGCAAACTTGTCCGAATTTCAAGGGCTGGAACATAATGGCAATAAGCATTTGGAAAACTACCCATACCCATACAAAGAAAAAAATATTTGTTCATGAATCACAAAAGATTTATTTCCAATTTTGTATGCACTTTGTGTTGATGCATCAATGGCTCCATTCCACAGTGTTTCTTGTTCTTCTTTCAGAAAAGTACCAGTTCCTTGTAGGTTGCCACTTGGTGTTTATGCAGCAATGGCTTCATTCCACAATGTTTCTAGTTCTTCTTTCAGAAAAGTATCAGTTCCTTGTACATTGGTACTTAGTGAGGGAGGGAACACTTGCATTTCCAAGCTTCACAATAATAGTCGAGTTGTCAAGCTTGGTATTTAAATGTTTCCCTTTGCATGAAAGGCATGCATGAACATACGCACATGATGTGTTGGAGCAGCCTTTATCTTTATTGAAATTGTTGCTTACGTGTATTTGTTTATTTTCATCAATGATGATTTGGTGTCCTCTTGACATCTCTCTTCACGAGGTGGGTGTTTTTGTTTTGGGTTTTTTTAACGATGCACTCAACACATTATAAGTACGGTTATATCGGCGTCGGACATATGGTTATGTCGAGAAAAACCCCAGTGGTTAGCTAACGGGGATCGATCCTAGACCGACCGCGCATCAGGCTGAGGTGGGTGGGACATACATGTAGCCCAGTGGTAAAGCGCTCATTTGATGCGTGAATGGTCTGGGATCAATACTTGTCAGTGGGGCCCATTGGGCTATTTCTCTCTCAACCAGTGCACGATGTCTGGTATATAAAAGGCTTTGGTATGTAACTAATAAGACTAATGCCATTATTTTTGAATATTTAAGTTGCCCAAACAGAGTTTTGGTCATTTCGAGTCCTGTGCTTCATATAGACAGTTTGTTAGGTTCTGTTGGGGGGATGTCTTGGTCAAAAAGTATGTGTGTTCATGCCAGCATACGCAGTCCTCAGAAAAACATTTGCTTCCAGGGAGTTTTCTGGCTTTCAATACCCTAGATTTGATGACT
The DNA here is from genome assembly GCA_016106625.1 of Dracogyra subfuscus. Classification (NCBI taxonomy): domain Eukaryota; kingdom Metazoa; phylum Mollusca; class Gastropoda; order Neomphalida; family Peltospiridae; genus Dracogyra; species Dracogyra subfuscus. The sequence continues at coordinate 10,693 of JAECMU010234339.1, read as the reverse complement.
AAATAAAGTGTTATTTTTGTGCAAATCTTTTCTTGTGTGCTTGCACTACATCATCCTTTAATGGTTTTTCATATTCAGCAGTCGGTGGTGGAGGGTGTCAATAGTAGGTTTTTTTGCATGTGATACTAATATGGCTAGCTGTCTGGTTAACCAAGGTCATGATCTCGTCAACATATGTATGGAGGAAAGAAACAAAACAAAAGTGCCCTATCATTTTCAAATAAATCATTTATTCATAACATTAGCTCAGTCGGTTGACAGCTTACCTAAAGTACTTGTATCGCAGGATCAAACAACCTCGGTGGATCCATTCAACTGATTGTGGTCTTTCTCGTTCCAACTTGTGCACCACACCTGGTCAAAGGCTGTGGTATGTGCTTTTCTATATGCGGGAAAGGGCTGCTAATGGAAAAAATGTAACATGTTTGCTCTGATGACAGTTAAATGGTATGCAAGCCTTCAGGGTAAATCTGCATAACAACCCCATGTATGAAAATGGGAACAACTTTGGCACAAATTGGTTGATGACATGGAATAATTCTGTTGATGATGTCCGATGGACAGGAGACAGCTTTCTAATATCTTTCAAATAGAATGTTTTTCTCAGCAATATTTTCCAGCCTCGCAAATACTTTTGTTCCTGCAATAGTAATGCATTTTTAAAATTAAGAAACAAAAATCAGGTAACATTACAAAACTTTATGATATATTAGTATTAAAATAATAAAAACCCCACATAAATAGTGTGGGACATGAATACAATAAAAACAGTACTCAGGTGTTTGATTTTAAATTTAGAACAAGGGGGAAAGTTGAATGCATTCTTCCCTCATGTATTTACCACGGACTCCCGATAGCTTATATTTTAATCATGCTGGGGTGGCATTAAACATTTATTCTTCTGGCTTGTAACATTATTTTTTATAACACTGCATTTGTTGAGCTTGTTTTATATTTTACAAAAACAGAACAAAAAGGTATGTGGTCAAGTTGGAAATATCAAGCTGCTAATTGGCTCTAGGTTTCATTTTTGTAATTTTTTGGGCAGTGCCACACAGTATTAATATTTACACACCTGGTTTCAACCAAAGATTGTTCCTGTCTTGACCTGTGAATGGGCCATCATGTGCTGAATGAATGTTGCTTATGTGGTGCAGAAGTGAATGCCATTTAGATACCATGACATCTCCATTTGCATTAGGAGTTGATGCTGCTGTCCAGTGTACATGGTTCGATATACTTCTTATCCATTGCCGTAAAGTAGAACAGTCTTTTTCCTTTGCAAAGGCTATTAGTTGCTTCTTTGAAAATAAACAGCAAACTTAATGAACACAATACAATACAGTATATTTTTGTACTTCTGTCTTCTGATTTTATTAATGATTAACACGACTGGTACATCAAAGGCCATGGTATGTGCTATCCTGTCTATGGGATGGTGCATATAAAAGATCCCTTGCTGCTAACCAAAAAGAGTAGCCCATGAAGTGGCAACAGCAGGTTCCCTCTCTCAGTATCTGTGTTGTCCTTAACCATGTCTTACACCTTGTTGGTCCGGGTTTTTGCTTTGGTGCCAGACTACATCAACACACGTTGCACTGGTGTTAAATTTTCTCTGCCTTATTCATTTCAGTATTTCCAGGATATACTTTATTCCTCTCTTCCACATAGTTATTGCATTGTAGCATCAGTATGCTCTTCCTTCCTTCAGTGGTACCTTTACTTAGTCTTGCATTTGAAAAGATCTACATGCTTATACTTCAAACCATGTACGAGAGACGGTGCTTTAACAGTCACCATCGACTTTGCCAGTTTATGTCTATCTGTGCGGTTGGTTGCTTTGCATATCCTACCGAAGTTTGATGATGTAAAATGATTGGCTCGTTCATCTGCCCAAAGTGGATTTTCCCTCTGAACACAGGTTTGTTTCTCAATATTTTTAATTTCTTCTTGTGTGATTTTTAGTCACAAAGATTGCCTCCAAATAACAGTCATGTGGTGTTAATTCCAAGTAGGCATAGTCCAGTGCTGCTGCATAACTGTTGGCACGTAGGATCTTTTGAAAAATGGGCAGTTTTGAAATCTGTGAAAAATCAGTAGACTCTTCCTCACTTCAGTGGTACCTTTACTTTGGCTTGCCAGTTTATGTCTTTCTGTGCAGTTGGTCGCTTTGCATATCCTGCCGAAGTTTGATGATGATGTGGTAAAAATCTGTATTTATTTAAACAGCGCAAAAGACTAGGCTTTCGCCCATTATCAATGAATGTTCTCAGTGACTAACAACACCAGAAGACTAGACAATCGCCCATTATCTCAAATGCTCTCAATGAACAGTTAAGAGTTATATACCACAGAACTATTATATTGCATTTAGTTAGGTACAGTTACAGATATTTAATTAAACAACCAAAAGACTAGGCAGTCGCCCATTATTCCTTGAATGTTCTCAGTGACTAACAACACCAGGAGACTAGACGATCACCTATTATCTCAAGATGCTCTCAGTGAATAGTTAGTTAAAATAATTATCTTTCTCAGATTTAATAAACAAGAAAGTAATTATTGAGTTGAATCCTAAAACTTTACTTTAAAGTAATTTAAATTGGATAACCTATTAATTTAGAAAGATTGCAGAGGAAACTAAAGACAAACGTCCATTTACCTCTCATTGCTGTCCAAAACGTAAGAAAAATATTCATTGCAATGTTATAACTGTAAAGGTCGGCTGATAGTTGCCAAAATGTGATTCCAACTGTTTACAACTGACATACCCCAACATTGACGTCACTGGTATTTTTAAAATCTAGTATGACGTCACATATACTCTCAAGAAAAACACAATATAGTCTTACAATACACAACTGATAAACAGATCAGCAAATGTCTAAGCATATATTTCTAATATCAATGTTATTTATAACCCATAACGTTAATCAAAACAACATAATTTTCACAGGTTAAGTGATAACACTACGGTTCCGGTCTATTAATCAACAGTGATTTACAACAAACTGGAAATAGTAGACAACATTTAGCAAGCAGTTTTTTTAAAGTTTTTTTTAATGAAATAACTCAAATATTAATATTCATTGAAGTACATGTATTTACTGAACTATAATGACACACAATTTAATCATGGACATTGGAAATAAAAAGGTAAATGTCAAGTTTCAACATAGCTGACCATGTCGAAACATTGAAATTTAATTTTAAAGGATCATGCTCTTTGAAACAATTAATTTCACAACACTTCCCCTCCTTCTTGCTTTCATTTCATCCCCGAAATGAGATATAATAAATACAAAACATAAACTATCATAAGGTCTGTGAAACAAACTTCTAATCACTAGGATACACAGTCCTAAAAACAATCTGGACACGGTCCTATACCCTTGGAAAAAATACTACAAAAATCTGAAAGTATAAACACTTGCATATACAATCCTACGCCAAAAATATGAATACAGTTTTAAACTCTTGTATATACAATCCTACCAAAAATATGAATAGTTTTAAACTCTTGCATGTACAATCCTACCAAAAATATGAACACAGTTTTAAACTCTTGCATATATACAATCCTACCAAAAAATATGAATAGCTTTAATTTTCCCTTCTCTTCTTTATCTCTATCCCATTCCAGTCCCTCATTCCACATTTTTCGAACCCTTCCAGCATGTCATTTCTTTCCCATGTACCTCTTTTCCTCTTTCTTTCCTCCATCAACTCCTCTTATACTCTTTAACTCTTCCTCATTGCTATCCAACCTACTCTCCAGCCTCTCGATACACTTCTTGTTCTCCTCCTTCCTCCATTTCACGTCACTGCTACCACTACCAATTGTCAGTACCTCCTCTTCATAATCTAGAATGAATGTACTCTCATCACATTCATTATGCCCGTCCTTTCAGACACCTCCCTCACATCACTTGCTGCTTCGTCGAAGGTCACTGTATGCAGTGGTACACTTTTCTTCAGCCAAACATCAGTGGTAGAGGTTCCCTTTTTCTGTAGATGCAAACAGTATCGAAGAGCATGACGTACCATGTCTTTTCTACGGATACCCACAAAATTGCACACCAAGCAATAGAATGGGACTTCTTCTCTTGGCATGTGTTCCCGATAAAAATGGGGGACAGCAGCCAGCTTTGAATCATCATTCCACCTCATCATACATTGGCTCCTGCCCAAGGTGATTCTAACTTCTACAAATGGGTTTTATACTAGACATCCTAACTTATATTTATGTTCAGACAATCTAGTATCATGTTCTTTCTTTTGTTGAGTGGCAGTTTGTTTTAGATGTTTTCTAGCCCTTTGGTAAACGTCTTCCATGGTATTTCTTAGTTTTTGTACATATTCATGATATAATTCCTGACTGGGAAATGGAAACAGGATATTCTCTGGTAAATTCACTTCACGACCAAGCATTAACATATTAGGTGAGTAAGAAGTAGCAGGATGTGGGGTACTCCTGTATGCAGCCTGGAGAAGACCTATGTGGTATATACACAGAACTTCACATACGTTTTTTTCGTTCCTATTTATTGCACGAGTTTATTGTGCGCAAGAATAACATATACCACGAGACCGCGTGATTTTAGTCACAAATATTGACTTCAAATAGCAGTCATGTGGTGTTAATTCAAATTAGACATGGTCCAGTGCTACTGCATAACGTTTGGCAGGTGGGATCAATTGAAAATCACCGAAAATTTGAGCAATGGTTCCAGAAAAAAGATCACAGTACTCAAGGTCATTTCTCAAGTTAGCTGGATGAGGATTAAAATCTATGTTTGTAAACTCATCGACCTGAGATGAATTTGTTTGCTTGGCATTCAGTGGACTGCTACCAACTTTTTACAATGGTTGGATGCCTGCAATTTGTGAGTACATGTTTCCTCTGTGATAATAGTTTTTGTTGATCGAAAGATGTTTTAGCATACACCACTGTGCACACGTTTACAATGGGCATTTGGGCCCATGCCAACTGCATACTCGCACAGAGGTTCAATGATATCACCATCACTACTCACTACTCAAGGCCATATAGGCGGATAAACTGAACAAAACTGGTTAACGTTTGGTACTAAAATTCAACATTGGAAAAAAATCTTTCGCCAACTCAGAAATTCTTTCGCCAGTTTTTTTGTTTGTTCGCCATTGGCGACTTTGGCAAATGGCAGCGCTAGCCCTGGGTAACACCTTTTTTCATTTCCGCATGGCAACAGCTTTTGACAAAGTATTTATTTTCATCGTTGGCTACACAGAGGAAGATAATAATTTTTTCATTATAGAATGTCTTTACTATGTCAAAGTCTAATTCTTTGTCGAACTGTTGCAAATAATGTTTTACAGTGTCTATTGTTAAATAACAAATTTGTGTATCTGAATTAATATCTCTGAAGCAAATTGAATCTGGAATTGGCATATAAAGGTCTGGTTTGCAAACATCTGTCTGGTCAAAGTTTTTGTTTCGTTCTCAAACAAAATCAAAACAAATTTTAAAAAATGTTTTAATCAAGGTTATAGAACATTCATTAAGGTAAACAAAATAATACTAGTGGTTCCAATTACCAGACCATCCCGAGCAAAAATATGCGGCACAGTTTAAAAAAAAAAACATATGCAAAAAAACTCACCGAGGTGCTATCACCAACAAGATTAGTTTTTTGTTTTAACTTCTAATCAGTATTCAGTTGAGAATCAAATTGCATGCAAAACTGAAAGTAGACGTTTCTATGAAGAATATGTTCTTAAACTAGTACTCAAAGTACTATTAAAATGAACATCAAATTTTATCTAGTTATATAAAATATAGAAAGATAAAAAGTTGTACATGATTTATTATGCTATTTTATATTTTAAATATTATATTAAATATAATTAAACTTAAGAACAAACTTGCAAGAGATGCTACATATATCTTAATATAAAATATTTCAGTGTTTTAAATGTTTATACAAAGCCTTCCTACCCTAAACAATTAGGCCAAATTCCTTCTCTTCTATATTCATGTATATGTCGCTGTTAACAATGGGATCATTTATTATTTAGCAATAAATAGTTTTTTGCTATAAAATTTAATTAAACTGAATTTTAATTATCTTCCTGTCTTCAAGTATTGAAAATAGTTTTTCAAATTTGAAGATAAAAACTGTACACAAAACTCCCCTATTTTTGGTTTAACTTGTATCCTCCTTGTTCTCTGTTGTGGCTTATAAGTAACAATTTTCTTTGCCTGCTGCCTTTTGACTGGTTGATTCTAATCTGGGATTGGATTCAAATCAGGGACAGGATTCTCAACCAATATTGCTTGACTCTGCACAGCAAGGGCATCTTTGGATAATTGTGTTTCTTCATTACCACTATCAACATTACTAACACTGGCATACGTCTCGCTGTTTGTTGCCTGAAGAACCTGTAATCAAAAATACATTTGTTAGCAAAATCATGATGCATTGAAAACTAAATAAATTGAGATTAACTGAAGGTCTTATTGTCCCTAATTAGGAACAGGGTTCTTACACGTCCTGGAAATCCTGGAATGTCCTGGAATTACATGATTTTAGAATCCAGGCCTGGAAGGTCCTGGAAAAAGCAGTAAAGTTTTATTGTGTCATGGAAATTTAGGCCAAAAATTTGGTGGTTTATTTTTCCTAAACTTTACTCTTCTTGTTCTCATGACCTGTCTACATTTAGCCAACAATTTCTTCTAAAAACATTCATTGATTGAACATTTCATGTCCTGGAAAAATAAGAAAACGTCCGGGAAAAGTCCTTGGAAATGTCCTTGAATTTCATTGTTATGATTTTGTTGCTCTGAAGGTGAACTGTTGTACAGCCCGTTGCTTTGAATGAAGTCTATATGCCTGTAAATGCCGACAAATTGTGTTTGCACTGATGGTAACATAAGCATTCATAAGATCATGCTGTAAATCGGTTGAGGATGCAGGTTGATTCCGAAGGGACTTGGTCTTTGTGCATAGGAAACCGATCCAGTCATTTGAAATTGGTGCCACAGTTGCCCTATGACACTCTGACACACATTAAAGTGCCTTCTCACTTCATGTTGACTGTTTTCAACTTGTATGCAACCTACTGGAGTGCCACTCTCAACATTAGCAAAAACAAAAACAACCACATTTTCAACTGAAGTATATTTGCAAATGTGGATGGCGATCATGCAAACTTTTATTCCCATGGTGAGAAGGCAGTGCACAGCACAACATGCAGAATTTCAGACATGAGTGCATGGGTGCCTTGAGACAAACCATTTGTAGGGGTGATAGTGGGTACATGTTTTTGCATACATTTTAATATTTTGTTGTGGCCTATAACCGGAAGTAGCACATCTGATATTGAAATCCAAATGCTGCTTAGGAAACCTCACTCTGGACCCAATTCAAGAAGGCTGTAAATATAGTCTTTCATAATTAGTGTGTTGGATGGGCATCGTTAACATGTGTACACGCATAGTACTAAAAACATAAGTGACCCTTCAATGGAGTATATTTGAACAGTATATATGCAAATAAAATATTTATTTCCAAATATTAGATTGGATTTTCTCCCATCCCTTTTTTTCAGTTAATTATGTCCTGTTCAGTGTCATCTTGATATGTCATCCAACATTCAGATGAGATTCTGAAAAAATAGATGGATAGATGTATGTATAATTAGCTATTGTTTTTTATTACTAGAGAATCCTTATAGCATACCAAGTTTCAGGTGTGGAGAATCAAAACTTAAGAAGGAAATAAACTGTAAATTTCAGTTAATTTTCAATTTTAATTTAAAAAGAATAGTTTTAAAACTATTCAGTCCGATCTCTATGATAAAACAGACTTTTAAATATTCAATATTGACCTTTAATTATAATTAAGAAGAAACCAAAAAATAAAATACTAAGAGCATCTTTTACAATTAAACTTTTGCCACACACCAGTGTCATGGAAGATAAAGATGGGACGAGGGTTACTATTTTGTTGATCATCACAAATGGTACCTACCAACACATAAGTCGCATTGTTGCTCGCATGGCAATGACAAAGTGTTGAATTCAGTCTGTTCTGACTAAACCAACTACCTGCTTATTATCTTGTTGCTGTCGAAAGCACTTCTCCACTGTGATTTGTCATCTTGCAGTACGAACATTGTGGCTTGAATGATTTAGCATCAGTGGACTACTGGCTAACGAACTTGGCACTATCACTCGCAGATCCAGCCTGTACCCACACTGTATCTAGTATTGCCACCGTTATTCCAACTAGAACCGTTTGTGGGCCCATTGGGTTATTTCTTGCTCCAGCCAGTGCACCACGACTGGTACATCAAAGGCCGTGGTATGTGCTATCCTGTCTATAGGATGGTGCATATAAAAGATCCCTTGCTGTTAATTGAAAAGAGTAGTCTATCAAGTGCCGACAGTGGATTTCCTCACTCAATATCTGTGTGGTCCTTGACCATATGTCCGACGCCATGTGTTGGGTGCGTTGTTAAATAAACCATTTCCTTCCTTTCCAACTAGAACCTGACTGAAAACTATTTCTTCGCCCAACCTCATTAAACAGCACAAAACCTAATTATGAATCAGAGTATAATGGTATGCACCCTCCACGGCACTTGTCACACTTTTGATACCTTGGTCAGATAAATGTAACTTAACAATATACGGTAAACAACTTTTAACTTCCTCTAGAATCATGGCCTCCCGTAATTTGGGAAAGCTATTACCTATTTCTTATGACCTAGTCCACTTATCAAAGCTATTTTGTTTCTTCGTCACAAATTCAACATAAGTTTCTGATTCTGATTTGCAATATTTTCAAACAATTACCTAGTGTGTTTTAGGGGATTGGGAGGTCTAAACAACAAGTTTCTTCAACAATAAATTTCTTTGTAGCATTTATACTTCCTTTCCAACATGGCATTGATTTCTGAACCTAAATTCCACATTCTCCCATTTGAAGTTTGCAAGTCAAAGTCCCAATAAAAAATATACACTGAACTAATTCTTTCTATGGAATCCAGTCTAGGCCATTTAAAAACATTCTTTTTTACACCACATTTGTCCACAAATTTTACTTCGCCTTCATCAGGGTTTCTCAAGTTGACAGTTTGTCCAACACAGAAATCATTGTCAAAATACACTGCTACATTTTGGCCTTGCTTTAAGAATTGGCAGTTGCCTTAGTCTGTAGATCTTATTGCATCTTGAACTTCCTCGACCTGTTGACATTCATCATCGGTACACTCATCATTACAGTCTCCATAGGAGGTCACTTCTGTAGCATTCATTTCAAGAAACTGGTTCAAGCTGTTGAGCAACGCTTCAAGATTACCTGTCAGTTTGAGGGAAGAATGTTTGACCCCAAGATCCACCTTCTGGTAACGAATTTCATTCTTCAATGCCCCCAGTCTTGAGCTTTGGACTTGGAATTGCTTATGTTTGTAGGCATGGTTCTCCAGTCTTTTTTGAAGTTGTTATTCTGCTTTTGCCTCTCTAACTTGCTTATATTTGCAAAGTATTGCTTTTCTTCTTTCAACCACCTGCTTCTGTCGTTCCGGGTGTTTGTCTCTCATTCCTTCTGACTTGATAACGATCTGACTTTGCTGAAAACCATGCTGATGTGTTGTTCTGCTTCAACATGTTGATTGTAGAGTGATGATGCAGTGATGAATTTCTTTTAAAGATACTGAAGTAGAGGTCACCAAAACAAGCTTCACTAAGCAAGTTTGTGATTTGGCTGTGTTTGCATTTTCTGTCACATTTTCTCATACTTAACAACATGGTAGCGACCACCTGGAAGAAAATCTGATAGCTGTCGTTCAGTTATTCTAGACACCACCGAAATCCAAAATAACTAAATAAACTACACTAAATATAATAACTAAAAACTGATTGTGATTTACATATTTATTTCCCACCCCACCCTCTCCCAGTATTGGCGTAAGATTGGCCACGGCTAGATTTTTAATTTGCTGCCGACCACAAAAGGCAAAATGGCACGCAAAAACAAACAATCAATTCCAACAATCAAATGGAACAAACAATTCAATATCAATAACAATAGGCATTACATAATAGAATCAATATCAATCAAAATTTCAAGTGGCCCCTTGCCTAAAATAATCAAATGGAGGGGCCCTGCGAACAGCGGCCCCTTGAGTATATAATCGCTCCCATCTGAAGCGTATTTTAATAAGCTATGGAGAGTTGCCCAGCCCTGAGAACAGCAGCCGAGCATACTTCTCCCCCACAAATGTTCCAGATTGATCATGTGTAGCGTCCTATGCCCTAGCCATGACTATATAATCTCGCTCTAAAAAACCAGAGAAACTTCCGTAATGAGTGTCTGGAAAAAGCGATAGATTAATAACATAATTTTTGGTATAGATTAAAAAAAAAAATTGGTACTATTTACACAATAAGATTTTAAAGTTCCGGAAACTGTCCATAGCTGGCCGCTCGCCTGTAGTTAACAGCTGCTCTCCCTGTGACGTTTCCGGAGTACGTAGGAGCCTTCGTTTGTAGTTCTTATCTGAAATGGAGATGTGGAACCAGCAGTATCGGGACACACCAAGGCAAAGTTATCTATATAAACTAGTGTCCAAAAGAAACGATACTACCTGTTTGCAATAACAGAAAAGAAAAACGAAACAATGCAGAAGTGTAGGATTGGTGTTATTC
>JAECMU010234329.1:0-15395 GCA_016106625.1 Dracogyra subfuscus | reverse complement strand
GTTAGAAAGAAAACATTTACGCCTTTCTAAGTTTCAGGGGTGGGACGTAGCCCAGTGGTAAAGAAAATCGCTCAATGCATGGTTGGTCTGGGATCGATCCCTGTCTGTAGGCCCACTGGGCTATTTCTCGTTCCAACCAGTGCACGACTGGTATATCAAGGGCCGTGGCATGTACTACCCTGTCTGTGGGATGTTGCATATTAAAATAAAATAAAATGTGATAACAGGTTTTTTCAAGTTTTTATCGTGCAGTTCGCTGTGTTATTTTTCAGCCTGTTTCAGTGTATATGCGATGACAGTGCAAAAGTATGTACATTTGGCAATTTTAGATTTCCGACATCGTTGAAATAAGTGTCAGTCACATTCACAGGGATGTCATTTCAATAAACCTATGAACGATATCTGTTGTATGTCAGAGGAATAGAAATAATTTCTAAACCAAACAATTAAAATTAAAATTTGTGGTCTACTCAAATATTGCATGGGTAAATCAAAGTGTTGACATGACTCGCATGAACAGCAATTCCACAAAAATCCCAAGTGCACACCCTGTGTACAGTGCTAATTACATGTGAAGGAATATATGATATAAACAGGAATTTGTTTTATTATTAACAACAGTTTAAAATTACAATGGGTAATAACTGAATAATCAACTAGTTATAAGGACGTATTAAGTTTATTATCCATATGGTTCAACATAATCAAGTTAATAATAATCATACGAAGTACACTTGTAATAACAAGTGTAATGACATAATTTTGGGGAGTGACGTTATAACATAACATTGCTTCTCCAGTCCTAGCTCAGACTGTGCATATGATGTAATTTAGTCGTCTCTTTCTAGTTGTGGCTGAAACATTTTGATTTGATTTGATAAAGAGAACAACAACAATAATATTGATAATAAAGAAATAATTACACTTGTGTTTGAGTCGTACTGATTTTACTAACCTCATGTCAGGATTCATGTATTACACTCGTTTTGTGAAATCAGTACGACAAGCAAGCTTGTATAATAATCTCTATTTGTGAAGGTGGGATGTAACTCAATGACAGAACACTTGGCTGATGTGCAATGGGTTGTAAGACCGATCAACATCAGCAGACCAACAGTTTATTTCCCTCCCACTCACTTGAGCAAACGGTATATAAAATATACATACGAGTGCCTTATGTGGTGGCAGCAGGTTTCCTCTCTAACATTTAGACTAGGTAATGAATAAAGCATTTGTTTAGACACTGAACAGCCATAGAAATTTGGCAAGGTATGATAGACACTTTGGGGGCATTTTCACCATTTTCAGGGAACTTTTTTTGGGGCATTAAAGACAACAAAAATTGAAATAACCATAAATGTAATTAATGTTTTTGCTTTAATGACAAAATATATATTAAAAAAGATGTTTTTATTAATTAATAATACATTTTTTGTGTGTTTTATCAAGGCTATTTTAGAATTAATTATTGAAAAAGGTTTGTTTAATCTGAGGGCAAGCATGGCACTGATTAAGACAAGATGGTGCTGGACTACTGAGGCATGGTGCTGCACCATGCTAAAATAAGCTAGGGAAAACACTATTTAAAATGTGCTACACTGATGTCAAACAAACATTCCTTTCCTTTTGGTTCCTCGTGAATTAATAATTCAAAACAGACCTGTAACTACCTGGCCATCATTTCCAAGGTATTCTAGGATGGAAGTCTGCTTTATTTAACAACACCACTAGAGCACATTTGGTAATTTTGACATATATTGTGAGAGGCAATGCGCTACATTTTTCCATTAATAGAAAGGGATCTTTTATATGCACCATCCCACAGCCTTTAATATACTAGTCTTGGTGCATTAGCTGGAACGAGAAACAGCCCAATGCCATGGGTCCACCAACGGGGATTGATCTCAAAACTAACTGCACATCAAGCAAAAGCTTTACCACTGGGCTACGTCCCGCTTCTTCTAGGACGATGTCAAATACCTGGATTGTGTTACAGTCTTTGACCAGCTGTTCGTCATCAGAACTGTCCGGACTTTCCACTTCAAAAGGTGTCTTTGTCTTAGCTGAAACAATAATCCAGACAACAGTTTATAACTGGACTGAAGCAATAACCTAGACAATTTCAGAGATGTAAAGCCTTTGTTATTAAAACTGGCTTTGATGGTTAAGCATTTCGACTGAAAAAATGGTGTTGTGGTTATAGCCATCAGACATAATGTTTATATGATAACCTAGACTATTTCAATGAAGTAAAGCCATTGTTCTTAAAACTGGCTTCGATAGTTAAGCTACTTGACTGAAAAGATGGTGTCATGGTTAAGCCATTGGACATAATGTTTATACGATATCCTAGACAATTTCAGTGAGTTAAAGCCATTGTTCTTAAAACTGGCTTTGATGAACCAAATATGTTTTAATTACACACAAAAATGGTAGTATTTTGTTATTTCCAAAACACTTTTACTTTTCTTCTAACGTGAAACAAAACCGAAATTATGTACAAAAATACATTCTATAGGACGGGACAATCCAGTATAGGGAAAGAAGAAAACTAGTATTTGGAAGAATGTGATGTTGAAATTAAATTATTAAACAAATATAGCATACTAAACAAGCTGTTCGCCATACCATTTTTATTAAATGAGTAAACAGTTTTTGCTACCTTACAAGCAAAAGAAGCTGGTCAGATACCAAAATTGATTACGAGTTTCATAAAAATGATATGACAGGCAAGCGAATGTAGTATTTTATTTATTTCTAACCAACTGCAACAAAGCTGTAACATAGGCATAAGCAGATATTGTCAAATTTTCTATGAATTGGGTCAGAAAGTAATTTATGTCATACATACTCTTAAACAATATCACAATTAAAGGGACAATCCTGAGTTTGCTGCAATTTTTAAGATGTTATCGTCTAATAGAGACTTTTTAATGATTGTAATTACATATCAAATATATTTTTATGCATAACATTTTAGTGGTTGTACATTAAACGTGTTTCCGATTGTTTTAATATTTGTACTAGGTTAAATTTCATAAAATAAAAAATATCGTACGTACAAAATTATTTGAAGACAAAATCCAGTTTGGGCTTCTTATAAATATTAAGACGGCCAGAAACAGATTGAACATACAGACACTGATATTCTAAACAAGAAAATGTATTTAATATGTATGTTTAATCGTAGAAACATTGTATTTTGTGGAAACATCTAACAATTAATGCAGCAAGCTCAGGAATGTCCATTTAACAATGAGGCATCAGCAGTGTATAGTTTACATGTTGGTGTGAAGCAGGCATTAATTTTCAATTTGTGAAGTGTTGAAATTCACAATAATGACTGAATTGTTGATTGGACTGATGGGATTGAACCACAGGTGAAGCTTTTATGAAGATGTTTCCCTACCTGGAAAGCAGATATATATTTATAGGAGTTAACTAAACTGGGATCACTGGATAATATGGTAATGATATTTATATGAGTTAACTAAACTGGGATCACCGGATAATACGGCAATGTCTGTGCTTAACGTTTTTTTAAGTTGCCATCTGGGCAAGTGGTGACAGCACTTTCATTTGCCCGGATAATATTTTTACTTGCCCGAATAATATTTAAAAAAAACCCCAAAAAACAATATTGCAGCAGATTATAAGAGAAAACATGGTTTTTTATTTTATATTTAAATTGGTCGCTAGGTGGGCTTTCAGTCGCCTTTCGTCACCAGGGGCGATCGTATTTATATTATTTAACTAAACTGGGATTACCAGATGATAAGGTGTTGATATTTATATAATTTAAGTAAATTGGTATCACCGGATGATAAGGTGTCAATATTTATATGATTTAACTAAACTGGGATCACCAGATAATAAGGTGTTGATATTTATATGATTTAACTAACTGGGATCACCGGATAATATGGTGTTGATATTCATATGATGTAACTAACCTGGGATCACCGGATAATACAGTGTTGATATTTATATGATTTAACTAAACTGGGATCACTAAATAATGTGCTGATATTTATATGATTAACCTAGCTAAGTCGGTCTCAAGCATCATTAAATACCTGACTTTCTTTTCAATGATATCTTTGGTAAGGAATCATCATCTTCCATTTTTCTCTTTCTTGGTTTCTAAATATGTAATAAATATACACATTAAAATTTAAATTAAATCAAACTGAAATTATACACATACAGCCAAAAGCTCCAGGAAACAAATGCTATAAAATAAAATAAATGCCCTCTCTTTTAAAGATTAACTTTATGATAAAGTAAAGTTAAAACAGACAAACTTAGAAATACATCAGGATATGATATTTCTTGTTTTTGTTTTTAATAAAAGATTGTTTTGTTTAACGACACCATTGGAGCACATTGATTAATTAATCATCAGGTATTGGATGTCAAACATTTGTTAATTCTGACTCGTAGTCATCAGAGGAAACACGCTACATGTTTTCTAATGCAAAAGGGATCTTTTATATGCACTTTCCCACAGGCAAAAAACACATACAAAAGCCTTTTTCCAGTTGTGGTGCACTGGTTGGAATGTGAAAAACCCCAATCAGCTGAATGGATCCACTGATATGTGGTTCCTTTTTAATAAAGGCTGTTTCAATTTGACAAAAAGTATTGACAATTCTGTATTAAATTGTTTTATGGCTAAAAGGAAACATACTAGTCATCGAGTTAACTCCCTTGTGTGATTTTTTCTGACTGCAGCTGCTGTTTTTTGTTACATACAGATAATGACCAAGAATGACATCTCAACTGAATAATGATGTCATCCTTATTTTCAAATAAAGTTTGGAAAATTAACAGTAGATATTTTGTTAAATACTTGATGTGAAAACAAAAGTAGGAACCATACTTTTTACTAATTATTGCGAAGGCCAAGATGTAGCCCAGTGATAAAATGCTCATTTGATGTGTGGTTGGTTTAAGATAAATCCCCGTTGGTGGGCCCAATGAGCTATTTCTCGTTCCAGCCAGTGCACCACGACTGGTATATCAAAGGCTGTGATATGTGCTATCCTGTCTGTGGGATGGTGCATATAAAAGATCTATTGCTACTAATAGAAAAATGTAGCGGGTTTCCTTTCTAAGACTATATGTCAAAATTACCAAACATTTGACATCCAATAGTCGATGATTAACAATTCAGTGGTATCATTAAACAAAACAAACTTCTTTTTCTACATTATTGGGAATAATGGTATATACAGTAAAAGTTAAATTTAAATTTTAGAGCTCAAAGTTAATAATTATATTTATTATTATAACGTTAACCTTTAACACACATATAAACTTTCTAAATAAACATTGTTAAAGATTGTCGTTTTTTTTTAACCAACATCAATATATTAGTATAATAATTGTCTTTAACACTTAGACTATGAGTGCACTTATAGCAACTTTACTATCTGTTAACACTGATCTGAATCAAATTTTAAAATGATTCTAAAACATTACAATACTAGTACAAAATTAATGAATTTAAATATATGACATTTTAAATCGACTAACAAAAATGTCTAAAGCTTACTGCTATCACTTCTGTATTGTCTGTATGTAGCATGGCCGACTCTTCAAGTGCCTGCCAATGACACTGAATATCTAATGAATCTTCATCACTGCTATCAGATTCTGTTCTTTCTATTTCTTTGTCAGTCCCAGCTTTGGAACTCTTTCCTAAGACTTTGACAAACCTGTATTTTCTTATTTTATCCGAGCTTTGGCATTGCTTTTGTTTTTGTCTAGTTCTTTCAGAGCTTTGACCTTTGCCATCATCAGACTTCTGCTCTGGACTGTCATGTTTCTGTCTGTTTCGTAAACGACTCTGATGATCTTTAGACTTCTTTTCTGAATTCTGTTGCTTCTGTTTAGTTCTTAAAGGACTTTGACCCTCGCTGTCACAAGCCATCCTCTCTGAACCATCTTGCTCATTGGCTCTTTGCTTCTGTGTCATTTTAAAGAGTTCTTTATCAAGCTCATCTTCATCATCATTATCATCATCATTAATGTCGTATGCTTCTGATAAAGAATTATCCTTCTCCTTCATCTGATGCTCATTCTGATCTTTGTTTAATCTGGTAGAACTGTCAGGACTTTGTGGACTCTGATGATCATTGCTTGATTGGTGGTTTAGTGTTGGATCTGTGGAATCCGATGATGATATTAGTATTGGTTCATCATGGCACCGGCCCTCACTTCCTCCAGTCACTGGTTCTCGACTTTGACCTCTCCGTTGTCGTTTGGATGAAATTCCTTTGTCTTGTGTTGGACTAGATGTTTTGACAGATATTTTTGCAGGTTCTTGTTCTGCTTGCTCTGTCAAATCTTCTGACGATGTACCTGTACTGTTTAAACGACGTTTCTTAAATGATTTGGCAACAGCATCAACATTTGCAGTTAACAAATGTTTCCTGGGTGATTTTGTAGCGGAATTAATACGTTCGTTTAACAAATGTTTCCTGGGTGATTTTGTAGCTGAATCAATACTTTCATTTAACAAATGTTTCCTGGGTGATGATTTGCTAGCTGAATCAATACTTTCTTTCATCAAATGTTTCCTAGGTGATTTGCTAGCTGAATCAATACTTTCTTTCATCAAATGTTTCGTGGGTGATTTGCTAGCTGAATCAATACTTTCTTTCATCAAATGTTTCCTGGGTGATTTGCTAGAACCAATACTTTCTTTCATCAAATCTTTCCTGGGTGATTTGCTAGGAGAACCAATACATTCTGTCACTTGAGGTTTCCTAGGAGATGATCTAGGAGAAACAACACTTTCTGTATTCTTTCCTACATTAAAACATTTACTAGAGGAAACAATTTGAGTCCTAAGCTCTTCATCATTTTCTTTTTCAACTGCTTCCCTCCTACTAGATAGACTGGCTCCAATCTTCTCCACTGATCCTTCTGAATCAGTATCACTTCTACTGACATCATTTTCTATGGCTATCTCTTCATCTTCAAATATAATAATTAAAAAAATATTAATCATATTTAAATGGTAACACAAAACACATCAAATGATATCAATTTTTCTCAGTTTTTCTAGTGTAATTTCTACAAATTAAAGGTAATATGCTGAATCTATCAAAGAAACATTCTGTATCCAGGAAAACACTCAAAATGCCATTTAACTGTACTTGAATAAGTGTCCTGTATTTTCTTCGTTGCTATGGATCCTGAAATATATATATACCTATATATTTTTATGGTTATTATGAACACTACTTTGACTGTCAAGGAATGATAACAAGACATTTCTGCCAATAGCAATTTAACACCATTATAAAATATTAAATTATAATGGTCCTTTTTCGTCGTAGTGTTGCAATTGCAATATTGGTTGATAGCAAAGGAGATATCAGATATATTTAAGAAGAAAATATTAACTCAGCACATGTAACAAATTTGCATATACATGTTTTTACAACTAAAAGCCATAATGCTTCTTATGCTCTATTTTGATGGGTTTTTTTGGTCAACAAAGAATTGTCTAATTTAATTTTGCCAATAAATCACTTGTACTGGCAAATCGCTTTTTGTTTCTTTATATGCCAAAGAAGATTTGCACAAAAATGATGTGAAGTGTTTTTGCACGATGCACAACAGATGCCAACACATGCAAACAGACAAAACCATTTTGCAATATGTCACTTGAGCCTTCAGTCAGGTGACCTAACAGCAGTGATTGTGGTTTGAAACTAGATGATGAGCAAGAAACTGTTCTCCCGAAATTATGTAGGAGAGCAATTGCTCCCGGTGTAACAATTCAGTAATTTTGAGTAAATATATATACAATATTTTCGCTTACATGGAAATAGTTTTGCGTGATCAGGAGCTAACAGTACATAGTTCTGCTTTTAATTTAAGGGCAGGATGTAGCTCGGTGGTAAAGCATTCGCTTGATGTGTGGTTGGTCTAGGATCGATCCCCATCGGTGGACCCATTACTCGCATTAGGCTATTTTTTATTCCAGCCAGTGCTCCACAATTGGTGTAACAATGGCCGTGGTATGTACTATCCTGTCTGTGGGATGGAACATGTAAAAGATCCCTTTGTGCTAATTGAAAAGAGTAGCTCATGAAGTGGCAACAGCAGGTTTTCTCTCTCAATGTCTGATGCCATATAACCGTCAATAAAATGTGTTGAGTGCATTGTTAAATAAAACATTTCCTTTCCTTCCTTCCTTAATTTAAAAACCTGGTGGTAGGTTTAAGTTCTAAAGAGATTAAATTAAAATCCACTAATAAGTTACCTTCCTGCTCATCAAGTGCTGCGGATGTGTTACCAGTTAACAGAGACTTCCAGTGGGCTGGGAAACCATACGAGTTGATGTTTGGCAGAACAACTTTCAACATATGATCTCGCATCGACTCACTAGAGTGACACGTTATCTGGGGGTGGCAAAAAAAAAAAAAAAAAACATTCATCAGATACAAGATGTGAAAAATAAAACAAAATAAATAGCAATTAATTTTTATTTTTAATCCTAACGAAAAACCAATATGAGGTCAGAGTTAAATCTGACTTAATTCAACTTATTTCATTAAGTAACAATAATTATTTAAAGAGACTTAATTTTGTTAAGAGTGTTAATTATTTAAAGAGCCTTAAGGTGTAATATTCCTCTGTAGTCTACTTATTTATGGACATTCAATTATAGGGCCCTCTGCTCAATTATCAATTACCGCTGGTCCGATTGAGCTAATCTTTGAAAATTAACCATTTTCAGCCAAAATCTCACTAGAAATCAAATTTCAACCAAATCAGAGGGGTGGGGTTTAACTCATTGGGTGATTTGACATGGAATGACCCTTACACAGAAAGCAAATTAACAATAACTGTAAATTACCCCAATAAACTCCATATCTCTCCAGATCTTCTTGCCTCTTATTTGTGTATGTAGTTTCTTGTCAATCAAATATTTTACAATATTTTTATCATCTTGTGCTGAATATTTCTTCCTTCTGCAAATTAATTTAAAAGAAATTGAAATTTAATGACACATCACCATTTTCTTTAACCAGCTGTTATGAAGTGTCAATCATATGGTAATTGCCAATTCCTTCTAGGACACAGCTTGACCCAACAAGAATTTTATGGAATGAATGAATGAATGAATGTTTAATGAAACCCTAGCACAAACATCCACATCGGCTATTGGGTGTCAGAAAAGGTAAGTATATGGAAATATTTATATGATAATGTAAAACCTTTTTGCAAGGAGCTGTGAGGAAAAGTACAATACAATACAAATATCAAGGTAAGTATTTTATTTTTTTTAATTTATAGAAATCAAAGTGTTTCAAAAAATTTAGAATCAGTTCTGGTTGGAATTTAACAGATTCCAAAACATTTCTGTTGTCAAATATACTGAACAGCACTGAAAATGCACCACCAAGAAATGTTTGGATTTCAAAAAAGAATACCTGAGCAATAAATGTGGGGGTTTTTGTGAACAGTAATAGATGGATGCTTGATAATGACTACAAACAAAAAAGCAGGCAGCATAGCCCAGTGGTACAGTGCCCACCTGATGCGCGGTCGGTTTAGGATCAATCCCCGTCAGCTAACCTCTGGGTTCTTTTCTCAACATAACCATATGTCCGACGTCGATATAACCACATTTATAATGTGTTGAGTGTGTTGTTAAACAAACAACAACAACAAACAAAAAAGGATGCACAATCATTGATTACTTTTAATTCATCTACGTATGAAAGACACATAATAAAAAGCCATGCAACATCTTCTCATTGACCCGATAAGTCTGCAAATAGCATTCTGGGGGATAGCATTCCACTCCTGCTGTAGTGTATTTTCCAGTCCTTTAAAGTGATTCATTTATGGACGATGTGAGATGCATTGACCAAGGTAATCCCAAAGATTCTCTATTGCTGGCCATTCAAGCAATGGGACATTATTGTTCGCTAAATACTGTGTTGTAACATGTGCTATGCGCACTCAGGTGTTGTCTTGCTGAGATGTGTGCATATCCTAATGCTGATGAAAGAAGAGAATGACGTGATTTTGCAAGTAGTAAATGGCATTCATTCTGCCACAGCACACATGGAGTGCTGTTCGGTGATGATAACTGATCCTGCCCCACACCATGACACTCCTTCCACCTCATTGACAAGGCAGTCATTGTGGTAACATTCTCCACACCGACACCACACCCGCAACCGACCATCAGCATTCCTTAAATGGAAACGGGATTCGTCAGATAATAGCACACCATGCCAACATTGTAATCTCCAATCTTGGTGCTCATTTTGATGTCAATCAGTCAGGATAGGTCCAACATATGGTCATTGAGCACACAGCCCAGCAGAGCAAAGACGGCGCCACACAGTGTTTGCGTTGATAACTCTTTGTCGACCTTGAACAGTTGGTGCAGTCCTGGCAGCTGGCAGAATTCGATCATTGCTATCTTGTTGTGGTGTCATAACACATTGTTGGCCTGGACGTGGACAGTCCCTGTCTGCTGGTATCTCCTGTGGAGTCTAGTGATTGTTGAATGGTGGCATCCAAAATCACTGTATGATGACTCTACTCGAAATGCTGACTTGGTGCATGCCTATGGCACGTTCACATTTGTCAGCTGTCAACCTTGTTTACTTGTTTAACGTTCCCTTAACGACTATTTCACAAATGAAAGCGTCTTTTCAGAGCTCATCTTTTATAGCTCCAATCAGCATGATTTGCACATTCAATTTACGTTTTTCATGCTATGCGGACTAGTGGTTTTTAAGTTCGGGCTAGTGAGAAACACAAAACCACTAGCCCGCATCGCTCGATTGTGGGGTTTTTTTTTCTTCTTCTTTTCCTTCGGCTGAAATTTCTATTAATAAATACGATTGTAACGTTTGTAATAGAATAATATCAACATCGAAATCAGTATATAATAATAATCTACTTGAACTAGGTCTGCAAACTGCAGTAACATGCTATCGCAACATCGTCAGTTACAGTATGCATTGTTTACTTTTCCCTTTCAAAGTTTCTGGTACAGGAAATAAGTCTAATGACATGCGTGTTTTGATTGGTTGGACACGTCATGTTAACTCGCACATATGTTTTAGGCTAAAAATTTGAAATCACCAATCGCGACAACAGGTTAATCTCAATCAAGTAAACCCCAGTCATGCTTTGAATTTCAGTGTTTGTTTTATTTACCTATTGTTTTCTAATTTAACACGTCGCTGACATGTGGTTATTGGCAATCAGGAAAACAATGTACTTTAATGATAACCGCACTCGGCTGGGCCTATTACGTGTACTTGGACCGTGTAGCGGTCTGGATAATGCGCCACGGCAGCCGATGCAAGATGGTACCTTTTTTGTTCATCAATTAACAACGGATGTCACCGTTATATTCGTTGATATCGGCATGACGCCCTGTTTTGGAGCAATTGGCATCAATGTTCCCGGCGACAGAAATAGTAGGGCCCTAAATGTATAACGGTAACCCAGTACTGAATACACTGAAAAATGTGTGTCACACTGTCGTACCCTCATTTAAATTTAATTATTTTGATAGTTGGCCCACCATGAGTTTGCTAAAAAAATAATATTTAAAAACATACAAAACAAAAAACTGAAATTTACAACATGATTTAAGTGTTTGTTTTATTTTACTGTTATTACTCGTAAATGTATAATGTCACAAACATTATATACAAATCCAGTTATAATTGACAGGAATTTGGGCTAGTGCTTTATCTTGGTGGGCTAGTGATTTTCACAAACCCACTAGCCCTGTGGCTAGTGACTTTTCAAAATATTTGTCATACTCTGGTTCAGGCAATCACTTTTGTAAGTTATTCATTGTCATGTATGGTCTATAAGGTAGTATGGTACTTACACTACACCAAAATGTGGCATTAAATTTCTCGCCTACCATAAACATTTTCCAGTACACTGTGATAAATATCCAAAGGTACAACTAAAAAGCAATTGTGCTTCATTGATCTACATGCAGGATTTGTAGTTTATAAGAAACTGATCTAATCACAAAACTTTAACATTAAACATTAATGCAAAAGTTGACTCCATCACTGCCACCATCGCAGAAGAACAACCTATACTCACCTTTTCACCTTGCAAAGGTGAGACAGAAAAAGTGTGCATTGGGCCGGAGCATCATGTGAGCACGTGTGCAACTACTTTGGCCCTACGTATTATGTAAGCGACGAAGAGTGCATACTGAATGCTTGAACACACGCATAATCATGAAGGCGTTTACTACATAAAATAATAGTTAAAACAAACAAGACAACAAGATGTTGCTTTAAAGATGGGTTGTTATAGCACTGAAAAAACTGAATTTTATACATGAAATATTATACTGATATCAACCAAAGTTATGAACTAAGAATACTACTAACACTAAAATATGAAAACATGTAGTTACCCAGTGATGTCAATTTACAAATATTACAGTTAAAAATCAATACTTATTTAAACAAACAAAAGCGGGCAGCATGGCCCAGTGGTAGAGTGCCCGCCTGATGCGTGGTCGGTCTAGGATCGATCCCCGTCCGCTGACCACTGGGGTTTTTTCTCGACATAACCATATGTCCGACGCCTATATAACCGTCATTAAAATGTGTTGAGTGCGTCGTTAAACAAACCACAAAAAAAAAAAAATTAAACAAACAAAAGACTAACAACACAAGGAGACTAGGCAATTGCCCATTATCTCAAGATGCTTTCAATGAACAGTTAGTTTTAAGAGTTATACACCAAAGAACAGTAATATTTAACTACAGTTAATATTAGATATAGTTACAGTTATAGATATTTATTTAAACTGTCAAAAGACTAGGCAATCACCCATTATTCATTGAATGTTCTCAGTGACTGACTAACAACACCAGGAGACTAGACAATCACCCATTATCTCAAGATGCTCTCAATGAACAGTTAATTATCTATCCTAGATTTAATAAACAATAAAGTGCAGTTATTGAATTGGATCCCAAAACCTTACTGTAAACCTATAACCTATTAATTTGGACAAATCACAAAGGAAGCTAAAGGCAGTTGCGCATTTACCTCCCAGTGCTGTCCAAGATCTAAGACAAATATTCAATCAAACATTATTTTATTTATAATTGTGGAAGTTAAACTCGATCAGCAGATTTTGTCAGTTCTACTTACACCCCAACATTGATGTCACTGGTCTTTTTTTAATCTCTAATATGATGTCAACTATAATGTCAAGAAACCACAATAGGATTATTTTTTCACTGTTAATCGTCGACAAAGTGAAATTCGATTTGCATGTGGCATGCATGGTTCGACATGTCCCGTGTAGTATTCGGTCCATTTGTTTTACTTGTCTTACTGACATTGTTGTCAAGTGAATGAAAATGCTTCAAAATTTATAAAACAATTAAAACAATTTACATTGTAACATTTTTAGTAAGCCAACAATATTCAATAATTTACGCGAACGGCGATTGGCATGCTTGATGCTGGCATGTCGACAGAAGACGTTGCAAGGCATGTTGGGAGTTCTAGTCGAGGGATACGACAGGAAGCACCAATGACTTGCCAAGTCGTGGACATCCGTGTGTTACAACACGTGGTCAAGACCAATGAACACGCTTTTGCACAATCCATTCCAAACTTTGTAAAGCTGAGATAAAAAAAAGGGGGGTTCGTGGAGAGAACTGCAACATGTAACTGAACCAAATGTTCCCTGAAGTCATATCTTGTTTCTGTTATATCCACAGTAACTCACCCTTTGGTTAATCGTTCATCAACCCTCATGATTATACTGGCTGGCTCCATTCCATCATCTGCAACAGGCAGGTATCTGTAAAATAAACACAGGTTATAATCAAACCAACTGAAAGACATGTATGGTTCTAGATACAAGAGATGATGTAGTTCAGTGCTGTGTGATGAATCAAGATTTTTATTCAACCAAACAGTGCCCCACAACTGGTACCATAAAATAAAACCCTATCTGGGCCCTCTATAGTCCAGGACAGTGGGTTAGTAGTTAGTTTATTAGTGACTAGTGAGAGATAAGTGTGAGTTGTTAAACGCACTCTGAGTCAGAGCCAGTACCAAGATGTAAACCCAGTACCTACCAACCTTAAGTCCAAAAGGCTTAAGCACTTCACCACTGAGACCAGTCTTAGCTTATGTGCAGAGTTGTCAAAATAACAGAACATTTTTGTATTATAAGTAGTGGTAGGCAATATGACTGACAGCTTACAACAAGGCATAAACAATTTTTAAAAGAATTGCCATGGGTGAAACGGCCCACCAATGGCAATTTTGAGACAACCTATGGCAAGATTTTTAAAAAGACTTTAAGTAAAATTTGCAACAAATAAACATGACTGAAATGTTATTTTGCTGTATGTAGACCTATTTCAAATGTGCAAATGTTAAATACTAGCAGATAAGATACACCTGGTGTTTTTTTTTTTGTGGTTTGTTTAACCACGCACTCAACACATTTTAACTATGGTTATATTGGCGTCGGACATATGGTTATGTCGAGAAAAAAACCAGTGGTTAGCTGACGGGGATCGATCCTAGACCGACAGCGCATCAGGCGTACACCTGATGTATATATTTTGCCATTGTTGAAGAGCTTTACCAATGGCAATGGCAATTGCCATCAGTGTTCTCATTAAGTTCAAGCCATATTACAATACGTGAGGAAGTGACGGTCAGAACTTTAATGTAGTTAGGTCAAGTCAATGCTGACTAATGTGGACCAAAAGTTACATGCCTGAATTTTGTCTGGTCCAGTATCCTGTTCTCCTTGACACATTCAGTGATGTATTTACTAGAAATGTAGTTTTCTGATGTCACTGTACTTCCTTTCTCTGCAAGTCTGTAAAGACCAGGTATGTTATACATGTAATACAAAATCATAATATTATTACAAAATCATACTATTATTACAACAACAAAACCCCCAAACAACTGAAAACTCAATGAAAGGCATTTTTAAGTTTCACATTAAACATGGAATATCTATCCAGAACAGTGGAAAGGAAGGAAGGAAATGTTTTATTTAATGATACACTCAACACATTTTATTTACAGTTATATGGCATCAGACATATGGTTAAGGACCACACAGATATAAAGAGGACTATCACCACTTCCGACTTCATGGGTTACTCTTTTTGATTAGCACAAGGGATCTTTTATATGCATCATCCCACAAACAGGATAGAGCATACCATGGTCTTTATTACACCAGTTGTGGAGCAAAGACTGGAACGAGAAATAGCCCAATGGGACCACCGACAGGGATCGATCCTAAACTGACTGCTCATCAAGCGAGCACTTTACCACTGGGCTATGTCCACCCCCACCCCCCACCCCACCCG
>JAECMU010234285.1:0-10094 GCA_016106625.1 Dracogyra subfuscus | reverse complement strand
TTCAACATGGTTTGTGCTATCCTGTCTGTGGGAAGCACAAATAAAAGATCCCTTGCTGTTAATCGGAAAGAGTAGCCCGTGAAGTGGCGACAGTGGGTTTCCTCTCAAAATCTGTGTGGTCCTTAACCATATGTCTGATGCCATATAACCGTAAATAAAATGTGTTGAGTGCATTGTTAAATAAAATATTTCTTTCTTTCTTTCCTGTCTTTGGGGAAAGTGCATATAAAAGATCCCTCACTACAAATGGAAAAATCTAGCAGATTTCCTCTGATGACTACATGTCAGAATTAAAACATATTTGACATCCACAAGCCAGGGGCGGGACGTAGCCCAGTGGTAAAATATTTACTTGATGCGCGGTCAGTTTAGGATCGACTGGTATATTAAAGCTGTGGTAAGTGTTATCCTGTCTGTGTGGTGGCGCATATAAAAGATCCTTTGCTGCTAATCGAAAAGAGTAGACCATAAAGTGGCAACAGCAGGTTTCCTCCCTCAATATCTGTGTGGTCCTTAATGATGTCTGACACCATATAACCATAAATAAAATGTGTTGAGTGTGTCGTTATACATTTCCTTCCTTCCACTAGCCAATGTTTAATTAATCAATGTGCCTTAGTGGAGTCGTTAAACAACTTTAAGTGGACAATAAGAGTAGCTCAATTATATTGTGTCGATGAGTTTCCTCTCAAAATTACCAGTGACACCTATTAGCCATTGTTTATATATTGTGTTGGGGTCTTACTAAATAGATTACTTTAAACTTTATTTTCATTTAAAGGGACATTCCCAAGTTTGGTGAAATATTTTAAGATGTTATTGACTAATAAAATATTTCTACGATTAAACTTACATATTAAATATATTTTCCTGTTCAGAATATTAGTGGCTGTATATGTACTACATTAATTTTCATTTTATTTCCTAAAAAAAAAGACAAAATACAGTTTGGGCTTCTTACAAATATTAAGATGACCAGAAACACATTGAATATACAGACGCTGATATTCTAAACAAGAAAATATATTTAATATGTAAGTTTAATCATAGAAATATTTTATTAGTCGGAAGCATCTTACAATGCAGCAAACTCAGGAATGTCCCTTTAAAGGAAAGATTCCATTCAAGTTGACCTTCTAAAAGCAAGGTTAGTGATGACACATAAATCACACATCCTGACTTGTAATTTGCCTCCGCTGACTCACAATTGAGTCACAGTAAAAAAATTTCACTTTCTAACAGTAACAATTACCGATATTCCAACATTAATGTAATGTATAATTAATTTTACCACATTCAAAATATTATTTATTTGTGCTTTCACTTCAAAAACTAAAAATTCATTTTAGAAATAATCTCTGATCTTCCATGAATATTTGCTGAGATGACATCAAAATGGTAAATCAAAACATCTATTCTGTCATTATAAAGACATTGATCGTTTTTCCCATGTGTCATTACTGCGTGAACAGTGCACATTGTTGATTAGTATTGTTTCAGTAATTACACACAGACACCACCATCACCAGTACATTGTACTGAAAGAAATGTTTTATTTAATGACACACTCAACATATTTTATTTACAGTTATATGGTTAAGGACCACACAGATTTTGAGAGGAAACCCGCTGTTGCCACTTCATGGGCTACTCTTATGTCGATTAACAGCAAGGGATCTTTTATTTGCAATTCCCACAGGCAGGATAGCACAAACCATGGCCTTTGTTGAACCAGTTATGGATCACTGGTCAGTGCAAGTGGTTTACACCTACCCACTGAGCCTTGTGGAGAACTCGCTCAGGGTTTGGAGTCGATATCTGGGTTAAAAATCCCATGCTTCGACTGGGATTGGAACCTGTACCTACCAGCCTGTAGATGGATGGACTAACCACGACACCACCGAGGCCAGTACATTGTACTGACACACACTTCAGTTAACATTTGCTATATAAGCCATTTTACAGGCATTTTAAACAGCTACTATCGGTTAAATCATTTACCATCTTTTTGTATTCACTATGCAATAACTTAGGAAAATATTAAAAATAAGTAACATGTGTTGACTGTGTAGCTGTACATTTTGAGACAAATGAAATATATATGATGGAAAAAAAGTTCTTGTGCATTTAGTCTGTGTTAAACAAGGCATACATTTGATGGTAAAGAAGAAGAAGAAAACTAATTATTTATTGGTCATTCCTAAACATATTGAGACAATTTGCACAAGTATGTTGGTGTTATCATCTTGTCAAATTTCAACCATTTACAAACGTTAAGATCTAGACGTAGCCCAGTGGTAAAGCACTCGTTTGATGTGCGGTCGGTTTGGGATAGATCCCAGTCGGTGGGCCCATTGGGCTATTTCTCGCTCCAGCCAGTGCAGCACGACTGGTACATCAAAGGCCGTGGTATGTGCTATTCTGCCTATGGGATGGTGCATATAAAAGATCTCTTGCTACTAATCAAAAAAGAGTTTCTATCTCAATATCTGTGTGGTCCTTAACCATATGTCTGACACCATATGACCGTAAATGAAATGTGCTGAGTGTGTCATTAAATAAAAAATAAAAATATTCCTTCCTTCCTTCCATTTACAAACTTTGCAGCTGGTTTGGATCATTTTATTTGGTGTACAGTAATTGTTTTCCACAAGTATATATAGAGGATAATAAACGAGTTTCTAGTTATTATCAAATTTATGTCCCGAGTGAAATAATTTTCAGTTGTCACGAGCTTTAGCGAGTGACAAATGAAAATTATTTCATGAGGGACATACATTTGATAATAACTGGTACCGAGTTTGTTATTCTATTTACCTCAGCTATTTTTTCTCTAAAAACCTTTATTTTCCATGCACGTGCACGAAGGCTGACCTGTATAGGAATGATGTAAACCACTTTACGCACTGTTCTGAGAATTACTATAACGTTGTAATTTAATCACGTTCATAGATAATTTTCAAAAACACAAGTTCTCTCTATTCTGCTTCAAAATCTATAATGAATTGCATTAAAATGACATTTTGTTATAAATTTAACACCAAAAACCGAGAGCCGTAAATGTAAACTCTTTAAACTACATGACGTCATTGTGTGTGTTTGTCAAAGCGTAATGACGTCATATTTAGTACCGACAAAAGCCATTGGTTTGTAGGCGTCAAATTGTCCAATAGTATTGTTCGTTAGACCAATACATAATAAGTCCCTAGGGAAATTATGATTTATATTTCCCTGGTTCTGAGTGCCCGCTGGGGTAATAAATATATATATTGTTAGGCAATCTTTTGTTGTGGACATTTATAAGTGATTTTTTTTTCTATCTTTATTATTTTGTTGCAGCAACTGGATGAAGAATTTCATCGGGCAGGTTGACTTTGGAATATTAGAGATGAAGACATTTATGTGCAAGGTAATGTTACTGCTAAATTAGTCCTATTTCAGGTACATGGACAGGGTTTTCCAGTATTCTTAACCCACATAATAAAATTAAGTTATGTTTGTTTTGAAAGTAAAGTAAAATGGACCCATAAAACATTCAAAAACAATTCAGTTGGCCTCATCCCTCGTGAAATTCTTTAAATATTTTTTTTTAAATCATTGGTCTGCCTCCCAAATAATTATATATATACTTGGTATTGTAATCTGTCAGTGTGTATATGAATACCATTTTAAAAGAGATAAACCAAGACTTACCGGTGTCATGGTTAGGCCATCGGTCTACAGGTTGGTGGGTACTGGGTTCGGATCTCAGTCGAGGTATGGAATTTTTAATCCAGATACCGACTCCAAACCCTGAGTGAGTGCACTGCAAGGCTCAATGGGTAGGTGTAAATCACATGCATTGACTAGTGATCCATAACTGGTTCAACAAAGGCCATGGTTTGTGCTATCATGCCTGTGGGAAGAGCAAATAAAAGATCCCTTGCTGTTAATCAGAATGAGTAGCCCATGAAGTAGCGACAGCGGGTTTTCTCTCAAAATCCTTAACCATATGTCTGATGCCATATAACCGTAAATAAAATGTGTTGAGTGCGTCGTTAAATAAAGCATTTCTTTTTTTTTTCTTTTTCTTTTAAACCAATCCTTCTTCACTAAATGTACCCTAAACAGCTAATGGAGGTTGAAACCATAACAGTGTGCTTCAAGATGCATGACTAACCGAAATGTTTTGCTGTTATTATTTTTGATGTTATGAAATAAGGAATAAAATAAAGTCTGTAGCATGCTCTTGATCTCTTCATCATATGCAAGGATGCATTACTTAACTTTTTATGATGTCATCAATTTTTTATGATGTCATCTTTTTCTGCATAAAGTCGACTTGATTTGGTTTCAAATGCCTAAAACTTTAGTTTTCAGGTTTTAACGGATTATTTCAAATTTGAATTTTAAAATGGGATATCACAACCCATTATACATCTATATGACACTGACTTGATTGTGCTTACTTTCCAGAACACACTACAGAATTGAGCAAGCCGCATAATATACACACCCCTCCTGTTAATATTTCAGACACTATGGGAATGCAGTGTAGATGGAGACACCAACAAGATTCCTCTACACAAACTAAACCTTTAATCTAAATCTAAACTATATCTTAAAAGCTTATTTTAAATTTGTATTTTATAAAGGATATCACAACTCCCACACTACAGAATTGAGTACGCTGTTTAATACACTTCATCTATTTTTTCCCATTCCCATTTCAGACATTATGGGAGTGCAATGTAGATGAAGAAACCAACAAGATTCCTCTACCACAACTACTCATAGACCTGCGGGCAGGTGGAGTCAGTTACCACCACGAGTGTGAAATTCGAGACAAACTCAGCCACCTAAATTCTCTAGATCTCCTGGATTTTCTGACGTACGTTCCACTGTTTATAATGATCCACGAGTCTGTGGTAGATAATCCACTGGACGATAGCCGAGACAAGTGACACGACCTTGTGTAGTAGCTGGACCTTTTGCTGATTGACATTTCACGCACAAACTGTTACATTTTATCCTAACTGGATGTGTGCTACACGACCGATAACATTTATAACCTAATCCCAATATAATTTTGTCACACATGTCGTGCGAGAAAAAAAGAAACAATTTCTTTTGGCATCGTATCACACGCTCGATTAAATTTATCTGTCGCGGTGTGCATTTGCGGTTAGGACACCGCAATTGAAGTCAATGGTTTCTAAAACAATTCACCTGCATTACTCATGTCCGGTTAGGATACACATTTTGGATTAATGTTATGCAATGGTTATACTGTGTTCATTAGAAAAGAAAGAAATTGTTGTTTTTTTGTTTTTGTTTTGTTTTTTTTTGGTTTGTTTAACGACGCACTCAACACATTTTAAGTACGGTTATATCGGCGTCGGACATATGGTTATGTCGAGAAAAAACCCCAGTGGTCAGCTGACGGGGATCGATCCTAGACCGACCGCGCATCAGGCGGGCACTCTACCACTGGGCCAGGCTGCCCGCTAAAAATTGTTTATTTAACGACGCACACTCAACACATTTTATTTACGGTTATATGGCATCACACAAATGGTTAAGGACCACACAGATATTGAAGGAGGAAACTCATTGTCGCCACTTGATGGGCTACTCTTTTTGATTGGCAGCAATGGATCATCTTTTATATGCACCATCCCATAGACAGGATAGCACATACCACGGCCTTTGATGTACCAGTTTAGTGAAATAATCTATGAACACAAGGAGTAGAATTTTCTGTCTCACTCTTCACAACTCGCGGAAACACATAGTGGGACAAAGACAAATCATTTGTGCAATTACCGTATGAGCTGGAATGTGCAAGATTGGAGTGACAGTGTAGATGGTCTATAAATCATCTGAACACTCTCCAGTTAGTGAAGTCGTGTTCATAATTTGGAACTTGTTAATTTACACTAGTCACAAGCACCAAATGAATGCAGCATTAGGCTCATTTTCCATCGACTTTAGTTTATACACCAGTTTATCAATACAGCATGCTGAAAGCTAAAAAGTCAATCAATGAGAAATTTTTTTTTGATGCACACGTTTTTCAGCATAGTGATATAATGCAAAGTATATATTCTGGCAACTTAAAAGTACACTTCCATAGAAGAGAACTTTGTTACAACTCTGGCCATTATATAATGAAATGTGAGGAACATATGATACAGAAGAATCACATTGCCCTGAATTTCCAACTAGGGGCGTGCACAGAAAATTTTGCAGGCGGGGGTGGTCGAGGTGTCTAGCGAAGCCTGTGGTGGTGGGGGGGTCGGGGGCCCTCCCTCCCAAAACTTTTGAAAAACATATTCCTTCTATGCCATGGCTATTCTGAGGTGTTTTTTGCTGGCTAGCCGAGCTGCTTTCCGACCACATTTTTTTCATTCCACCACCCCCCCTCCCACTGCGCACGTGCCTGCCAGTGGTCAAACCTACCGGTATTCTCAAACAAAGAACAAAGTCCTGATTTATTCTCTCTATTTAATCCTTTTATTTTGGTGCCGATTGGTACTGGGGTCAACAGCTTTCTCTTGAACCAGTTTATTGGTCGGGACTAAAATTAAACTTATATAGCTTGTACTATTATATAATTTTGTCCATATTTTCTCAACGTCATTATGTCACAAAAGAATCTACATCAGCATAATAAAAAACAACTTTCTAAATAAATAAATGTTTATAAATACAGACTACCGATGTGTTCGTTATTTGTTTATTTATTTAACTGTGATAAATAATTGTTACAAATACATATACCGTATACGCAAATATGTTCGCGGCTAAAATAATTTGTGATCAGGCTTCCATTGTACATTTTCGCGAGGAATTATTTTCACGACTGTGTCCCCTGATAATAAAAACAAAATTATACATATTTCATTTGGCAAACTCTTTTCAGTGATTTCACATACACTTAGACATGTTACCATGCTGTCAGCGAGACGTCAATGTTGTATGTATGTCTGATAAGACATGTTATTGATGGAACACGCACATGCGATACAGAAAATTGAAGCACGCAATTAAATATCAGAAGAAATAATTTTTTATTATTGATGGTACCCACAGTCTTCCATTCAAGGCTACAAAGAAAACAAAGAAAACTGAGATTATGTAGCAACACACTTACACCCAAATGTGTGTCACTTCGATCAAATCAATGTAACCATGCAGGTTTACAGAACCACGTGACCTTGTGGATTATTTGGCAGTAAAGACAGAGTGCAAACGAAACTTGGTATAAATTTAACAGGTACCTCTGACTGCTTGTCTTTTGTATCCATGGAAATTATACCAAATCGGAAATAAATACGCGCATAATTAAATTCGTGGTGCGATCAACATATTTGCGATTTTCGTGGTATATTTTATTCGCGAAATTCAATCGGATGATCTCACCCAAGCCAGTTTTATGGAAATATGCAAGGTTGTCTGATTTATGTGTTACAGAAGCACCTGATAACCTTATGGGTCAGACAGACATTGATGCACTGGCAGTGTTCGAGCCAATGAGATTCTACTGTATTGTACATTGGCAAGATTGGCTTTACATGAAATAACAAGATGCATCAAATTATGTATAGTAATCCACTTGCTAAAATAGAGGTGCGGAAATAGAAAGCAGACTAAATTTTGGGATGGGGTTTGGGTTAGGCATAATGTCTGGCCATCTAGAGAACTGCCTGCAGATGAGTAAGTCAACACATGTTATTTACAGTTAAAAGACCACACAGATATTGAGAGAGAAAAGCTGGTGTTGCCACTTCACAGGCTACTCTTTTTTCTTTTTTTTTCTTAGCAGCAATGGATCTTTTATATGCACCATCCCACAGACAGGATAGTACATACCACAGCCTTTGTTAACCAGTTGAGGAGCACTGGCTGGAACGAGAAATAGCCCAATGGGTCCACCGATGGGGATTGATCCTAGACCGACCACGCATCAAGCGAACACTTTACCACTAGACTACGTCCCACCCTTCTGCAGACGAGTGTGACAAGATTTAAAAAATTACCAAGCTGTGATAAATCTACCAGAACTGGACTGTTCATTACAATCGTTTTGTTGCCGATTGATGTATGATAACATTTTGACTGGTTCCTTCTATCATAATTCATTTTTAATTCAAAAGCCACATTGTGTTCTAATCGATTTAATAGGGGGCTGTTATATATTTGGAAAAAAACAGGACTATACGTTTTAAATGTTTTTCACTTTTTCTTTCTTGGCCCGTGTATATATATAAAAGTCCAGACTTTAAAATAATGCTATTTGAATGGCGTTGTCATCACCTTAAAAGGACATACCCTAGTTTTTTAACACTAAGACATAGTTTTGACTATTAGAGGCATTTTTTGGTAACTGAAATCATACTTTACTTAAATTTTATTGTTTAAAGTATCCATTTCCGTACATTCGAAGTGTTTTTGTTCATCCTGATGTGTTTTAATATCACAAAATGCATTTATCATATTTTAAAAAAGGCACGTGCCTCTGATAAGTAACAGTTATGTAGTCGTGTTTTATTCTATTTTAGAGGGTATTTCACTATTTCAAAGTCAAAGACTGATGTTTCACTCAATTGTAACTTTATAAAAATGTGTTACAGGTTTGTAAATTAAACTACACTTAATGTTAATTTTCATGAACTGAAACTAGGGTATGTCCCTTTAAAGTCTAGACTTTAAAGTTTATTAGCATGGGGCATGGTATCGCTCTGTGGTGCAGTCTGTACTGGTTATTACAACATCAATCATGTTAAAATCTGAAATTAATTGTTCAACTTAAAAAAAAATTAAGGCTATTACAAAGTAGAAAATAAAGATTAAAGGGACATGCCTTAGTTTTTAAACACTAAGACATAGTTTTGACTATTAGAGGCGGGTTTTTTATAACTGAAATCATACTTTACTTAAATTTTATTGTTTAAAGTATCCATTTCCGTACATTCGAAGTGTTTTTGGTCATCCTGATGTTTTTTAATATCACAAAATGCATTTCTCATATTTTTAAAAAGGCACGTGCCTCTGAGAAGTAACAGTTATGTAGTCGTGTTTTATTCTATTTTAGAGGGTATTTCACTATTTCAAAGTCAAAGACTAATGTTTCACTCAATTGTAACTTTATAAAAATGTGTTACAGGTTTGTAAATTAAACTACACTTAATGTTAATTTTCATGAACTGAAACTAGGGTATGTCCCTTTAACATCAGTGGGGATGAAGTAAATCTATACGGCCGTTTCATTTCAAATAAAATTGTGTTGTAAAGTTTTTGAATATCGTTTTCACAGCAAATTATAAGAAATTATATATGTATAGTGGATTCTTTATAAAAGCTTGAATTTTTCAAAACAATCACAAGGTTTTGAAAAACATCAATATACATTCACGAGCATCAATTGTGCACGAAGTTCAACAACAAAAACTTTTTTTTGTTAACACCACTGGAGCACAATGATAAATTAATCATTGGCTATTGGATGTCTACCATTTGGTCATTCTGATCAGAGAAAACCTGCTACATTTTTTCATATGCAGTAAGGGATCTTTTATATGCACTTATATCCACAGACTGGAAAGAAATGGTTTATTTAACAATGCACTCAACACATTTTATTTACGGTTATATGGCGTCGGACATATGGTTAAAAACCACACTTTTTTTTTTATAGAGGAAACCCACTGTCCCCACTTCATGGGCTACTCTTATGTCGATTAACAACAAGGGATCTTTTATTTGCGCTTCCCACAGGCAGGATAACACAAGTTATGGCCTTTGTAAAACCAGTTATGGATCACTGGTTGGTGAAAGTGGTTTAAACCTACCCACTGAGCCTTGTGGAGCACTCACTCAGGGTTTAGAGTCTGTATCTGGATTAAAAATCCCATTCCTCGACTGGGATCTGAACCCAGTACCTACCAGTTTGTAGACCGATGGCCTAACTATGACGCCGGTCCATAGAAAGGAAAGCATATACCACAACATTTGTCCAGTTGTGATACACTGGTTGGGACAAGAAAAAACCCAAATCAGTTGAATGGATCCACCGAGGTAGTTTGATCCTTCAACGCAAGCACCTCAAGCGA
>JAECMU010234282.1:2076-14775 GCA_016106625.1 Dracogyra subfuscus | reverse complement strand
TAAATGCCGTGAGCCAATTATCCCAGACAGTGGATCGCCATGTGTGTTTGTGTTATCACGTGAGACGATCAGATGCCATTTTGAACGAGGAGATTATGCAAGGCAATAGTAAACGATAAGAGAGATTTAAGTAAAAATAATTAGTAAGAAAGATTAATATTTTTAACATTGAAAACATTCATCAATTTATACATGTCTTTAACATAATAATAGATTTTAATTTTGTAAGCAGTAATCTGATAACCTGCAAAGGTAGCCTAGAAGAAAATAAACCGCGATTGAGTTATGGTTTAGTTTAGACTTCAGGTGGCGGCAAATAGTCTTGATAATGCAACTTGCAAGGCATTACATGTAGTTATAAGTTGCTGTCAAAACAACGGGCCGTAATGTTGATTGTCAACATGACTACGAATAGATAACCTATGACCCAAATAGTAATTCTATGACCCATACGAACCCTGTATATCTGGCCACTAAATTAAGTACATCAAATTATTTATATTAGTCCACTATGTTAAAAACATAATACCACTGGCAAATATATTATTTTGTTTAACTGAATCATATTGCGCAACCGCCAGCTGTTGGTCCGACCAGGGGAGCAATTAACAGTTCCAGCAGCTCGTGGCAGTAGAGTGCACGCACATGAAAGGGTGGAATTTCAGACACCGATGACTTGAACGTCTTGCTGATTGTGGAGTGACTGGACATGTCAAAACATTTGGTAGCCCGGCGGACTACCGGCGTTAGACAACTGGTAGTCTGAGTGAGAAATCGGTAGCCCAAACACCCCGGGCTACCGCTAAGGTCGAGCCCTGTGCATGCAAACAGGTGTTTGCGATTTTTCGATCCATGGAGTAAAAACTTTATTTTTAAAAATTAACAAATTGTCTACCTTACATAGTTAAAGATATCATGCTAACTATACAACTCCGCATTCATCCCCGGTTCACATATATATTTTATCCGGACTTCCTCTGGGCGCTCGGTCATGGAATAATAAACAACAGAAAACTACGTTTCTACTTCTAGTCACTATAAATTGCTGAAAAATATCCCTATGCGTGTAATTGTAAGCTGATTAAACATCGGAAAATGTTATATATATATATATATATTTTTACAAGTAAACTTAACAGTTTTATTTAATAAATAATTAAATATAAAAAGCGGTTGTTTTAAACATGAACCTCTCCGACATTTTTCCGGAAGTATTCGTTTTATTCCGTTAAAGATACGGCCTAAAGCTGACCTGCATTCTTTTCAAGATATAAATGCATGGTTGTCAGATACGCTAGTCTGTAATGCGGTGTTAGAAAGTTAGAACCCCGGCCTTAACAAAAACTAGCAGTAGTAGGTAACGCAAAACCATTACTGTGACACAAATTCAACAACAGAATGCATTCACGGAATGACCCGAATTTAGTAGGCCCTAAACATCGAATCACGCCACAATCTGAATCACTTTTCATTTTTTCATTTTCAATATTGTTTAACGTGCACATTCAGAGCAAGCTGTTATAGCGCACGCCTGTCTTGGGCACACACCACAGCTATCTGAGCTGTCTGTCCAGGACAGAATAGAAATTAATGGGTTAGTTGTTATTGTTAGTGAAAGAGAAAAAAGGGTGTAGCGGCCATACACCTACCCAATGAGTCCATAAAAACTCGCTCTGGGTGGGAGCCGGTACCGGGCTGCGAACCCAGTACCTACCAGCCTGTTTTCCGGTGACTTAACCGCTAGACCACCGAGGCCGGTCCTGCAATCACATGAAATAGCATCGTTTATACACGGGCGCCTGACGTGCGCATAGCACTGAAACAATTTCGCGTACATGATATAATTTTTATGTGTATTCTCTTCGATGCTGTCATAGTCGGCACAAAGTGCATATGCATGTTTTTCGGTCCTTTCTATTGAAATATTTTGCCCATACGCTCTTCTTATCGGCCATTTTGTGGGTAATGTGGTGTCGTCAGATGTATTTATAGTGTTTTACTTAAAGGCGAGAATATGTACTTTGCAATACTGAAATATTCGGTATTTTGAGATTTGCTCGGTACGGTATTTCGGTATTGACATGATACCGATACCGATCGGTATATACCGAATACCGCCCAGCTCTAACAACATCCCAACGTTGCCATGGCCAGCCTTATCACCGGACATGGCGCCTATCGAACACATCTGGGATGAAATCGGACGTCACCTTCAGGCTCGCGGACAACCTCAGAATCTCCAGGCACTGGAGGCAGCATTGGGCCATGAATGGAACTCACTCCCTCAGGCATTCTTTCAGCTGCTTGTCAACTCAATGAGGAGACGTTGCACTGCCTGTTTGAATGCCCATGGTGGTCACACACGATACGACTTTGACAATGCTGCAGGTCGTCTCTTTGACATTTTTAACATGGACCCCCACCCTACTTTATGAAATGAAACAATAGCCAAAAAGGAATTCAATCAAAAATTTCCAACACCAATGTGTGCCAAATTGGTGTAGCTCCAAAATAAATGTTGAAATCTTCATTTCGTTTTGTTTTTTTAATATTTTATATCCAATTTAATGAGAACCTGCGTTTCTTTTGCATTTTAGTATATATTGTCAGTGGGATGGTGCATATATAAAATATTCTTTACTAGTATTTAATAAATGTAGCTGGTTTCCTATCTAAGGCTATATATCAAAATTAGCGGGCAGCATGGTTCAGTGGTACAGTGCCCGCCTGATGCGCGGTCGGTCTAGGATCGATCCCCGTCAGCTGACCACTGGGGTTTTTTCTCGACATAACCATATGTCCGACGCCGATATAACCGTAATTTAATGTGTTGAGTGCGTCGTTAAATAAACCAAAAAAAAAAATAATCATGTTTGACATCCAATAGCCGATGATTAATAAATCAATGTGTTCTAGTGGTGTCGTTAATCAAAACAAAGTTTAATTTTTTAACTCGGCCAATATGAACTCACAACAATCATCTGTGACATAGACATGTGAGTTGGTTAATTAGCAAGTTGAAGTTTTGCTAAAAGAATTTATTAATTATATGTGATCATGTTTTTCAGATTTATGGCTACCTGGCCTTCTGGCTGACTGACTTGGAGTGTCTGCGGACACAGAGCGAGTACGACAACAGCATCACTTTGAAACTGTTCGCTCTGCAGTTCTGTAACTACTTCTCTTCAATCGTCTACATCGCTTTCTTCAAAGGGAGGTAAATATCCATCTTATATTGGCTACAGTGTTAAAACAAACCCATGCAAATGTTAAATAGATTTTTATTTCTGCCAGTTTTTTTTGTTTTTAATTGGGACCATTTAAAAAAAAATGTTTTATTAGTATTACTTTTTAGACATCAGTTGTGGCATTGATTTTTGTATTTAACTTCATTTATTACAAATTATAGGTCTTTACAGGAAGCAGACCTGAATAATTTGGTTAACTTTATAGTTGCATTTATCACTGTTCATCTCAGCACACGGAAGACAATTTTAAATGTAAATAATTGTTTATTTCTGTAGATTTTATATAAATAGCAATCCAATAAATTATTTTGTTCCTCTGCAAGTTAAGTATTTAGTAGCTGTTGGTTAAATAATACACAGTATTTCCATCCTTTAGTTTCTCTACAACAAAGTATTAGTGATTATTTTGTAAACTGTTGAAATGGTTTCTGTTGTAACTCACAGGTTTGTGGGACGACCAGGAAAGTACAGAACAATATTTGGTGCCAGACAAGAGGAGGTTAGTTGTGTGTTCTTGTATAGAACTTTTGTTTTAAACTTGTGAAAATATGTCTTCTGAATACATGTTACTAAAATGGGTGTAGGGAAGGAAAAATTATACAAAAAAGCCTCGTTGGAATGTAGCACTTTTTCATGATAATTAAAACTAATCTGATGACCCTGGGTTTGACCTATAGTATGTCTGTGTATTGTGCCTGGTTTAACCTGAATTATGAAACTACATTGTTTAAGACACCCTTTTTTGGATAACAACTAAGAAGTTAAATTCTTAACCTTTTTATATAAATTTTATGTTCCTGTAAAATGTGCATCACTGGCCTCGGTGGTGTCATGGCTAATCCATCGGACATAAGGCTGGTAGGTACTGGGTTTGCAGCCCTGGTACCAGCTCCCACCCAGAGCAAATTTTAAAGCCATTACAATGACTTCTGTCTCACTAGCCACTAACAACTAAACCTCTGTCCTTGACAGGCAGCCCAGATAGCTGAGAAGTGTGACCAGGACAGCATACTTAAATTGTAATTGAATGTAAGCATGAATGAACGAAATATGTGTCATTGTTGACATAAAGTTGGTATTCATTGTATGCAATAAGTGTGTTATGAACATGTGTATCTACTTGGAATTACGAGCACATTGATTTATTGGATGTGTTTTATTGTGTTGTTTGACAGTGCGAGGCTGGAGGCTGTCTCATCGAACTCTGCATCCAGCTGGCTATCATCATGATAGGGAAGCAGCTCATTCAGAACAACTTCATTGAAATAATTCTGCCGTAAGTAATGGCCGCCATGTGGAACCTTCACGGTCTCCATGCACATTTCTCTATTGAAAGTACACAAAGAATTAATTGTGCAATGAATATTTGTTATTCAGGCCTCAAAGAAAAGTGAAAAGGTCCTTAATAATTAATGTTTTCTAAGTAAATTTGTTAATTTTTTTATAGCATTAATACGATTCAGCTTTGCTAATTTCCATGAGTTTGGTTACAGCAGATCTCGCTATTTAAAAGTAACAGACCCTTGTTTTTAAACATTAGAGCCATTTTGGGTAATTGAAATCAAACATCACTTAGAATTAATTGTTTAAATTATCCATTTCAGTGCATCCAAAGTGTTTCTCGTCATCTTGGCATTTCTAATACCACAAAATGCATTTTTCATATTTAAAAAAAGGCACATACCTCTGAGAAATAACGGTATACGTTAGTTATAGAGACATGTTATAGTCTTATTTTTCAGTGTAATAGATTCTTTGTTTCACTCAATTATAACTTTATTCAAATGGTTTGCAGATTAACTAAACTTATTGTCAATTTTCACAGGTTAAAACTAGTGTCTGTAGCTTTAATAGGAGCTATACATTTTTGCTTCCATTAATTTTAAAAAAGTATAACAAAAGGATTAAATACCGATGCTCGATATTTTAATACCTTTAATGGTCTATTACAGAGATGAAACTAACATTGTCAAAGAATCTTGAAATCTTTGCATTGTTTTAGAGGGAGTGAAATCAATTTTAAAATGTTCAAATAATTTGTTTTTCTTTTTAAATGCCACAAACGTTTAACACTAGAGACAAAGACGGTGCTTGTTTTTGGACTTTACAAACATGAATGATGTTATGAGATGAATGGTGAAGCTGCAGTATTTCCATTTTGGTAAGGGACTACTTGACAGGTCCGTGTTCCACGCTTGCTGTCAGTTAAGCTATCTCGATATCTCCCGAGCCCCAGGGTAGACGGAACCTGCAGTGCATGCGGGGTAATCATCCCCCATGTGAGGTCATACACACATGGGGGATGGTCATACACTCAAGAGATACACCTATAATTGCACCCCTGAAGTGGATGAGACTCTGTGTATGTGGCCCATTCAGCCTAGTGGTGCACTCACTCTGGGTTGAAGCCAGTACCGGCATGTAAAATCCCCCACTGTCTCAGATCAGATACAAACCCAGTACCTACCAGCCTGAAGTCGGATGGCATAACCACTACACCACCGAGGCTGGTTTCTTCAAATACATTAATAAGTGGACACAGTTGTATAGGTTGCATTGTATATATTTTAATTTCAGGAAGTTGATTAAATTTGTCAAGCGAAAATGCTCCAATGAAACAAAGGAACAGAAGTTGGCACGGACAGCATGGGAGAAAGATATGAAATTACAACCTGCACAAAATACTTCTCTCTTCTACGAATACCTGGAAATGGGTTTGTGTTGTAACAATTCTATATAGTTACTGAAATAATTATCTCTTCTATGAATTTCTGGAAATGAGTTACGTTTTAACAATTCTCTATAGTTATTGAAATACTTCTCTCGTCTATGAATATCTGGAAATGGGTTTATATTTTCACTATTCTCTATATAGTTTATGAATATCTGGAAATGGAATTATATTTTAACAATTCTCTATATAGTTTATGAATATCAAAATTGGTTTACATGTATGTTGTAACAATTGTCTATAGTTATTGAAATACTTCTCTCTTGTATGAAGGGCGGGACGTACCCCAGTGGTAAAATGTTTGCTTGATGCACGGTCGGTCTGGGATTGATCCCCGTCGGGTTTTGTCTCCTTTGTGATTGGGGGTGGGGGGCAGGCGTAGCACAGTAGTGAAGGGCCTGCTTGATGCATGTTCAGTTTGGAATGGATCCCCATCAATGAGCCCATTGGGCTATTTCTCGCTCCAGCCAGTGCACCACGACTGGTACATCAAAAGATGTGGTATGTGCTATCCTGTCCGTGGCATGGTGCATATAAAAAGATCCCTTGCTGCTAATCTAAGAGTAGCCCATGAAGTGACGACAGCAGGTTTTCTCTCAAAATCTGCACGTGGTCCTTAACCATATGTCTGACACCGTATAACCATAAATAAAATGTTTTGCGTGTGTCGTTAAATAAAATATTTCCTTCCTGCCTTCCTTCCTCTTCTATGAATATCTGGAATGGGTTTGTATTGTAACAATTCTCTATGTTGATTAGATAGTGTTACACTCTTCTTCCAATATCTTAAAATGACTTTGTATTATACCAATTCTCTCTGGTTCTTTGATTTGGAATGTTGATATGTTTTGGAGTTTTAATTACAATTTATTGTTGTCAGTGAAGTTGTCATTAAATTGGTATTGTTCATGTTGGGTTTTTTCTTCTGTTTTCAGTTTTACAGTTTGGTTTCCTGACCATCTTTTGTGCTGCATTTCCTCTTGCTCCGCTATTTTCTCTGCTCAACAACATCATAGAGATTCGAACCGATGCACTCAAGTTTATCACACACTTAAGACGGCCGATGGCAGAGCGGGCAGCCACAATAGGTAAATAAGAAAATATAATTTTTACTTGAATTCATACTTAACCTTCTGACTACTGCAGGCGAGATATCTCACCCAATGCCACGCAAGCTGATGCGCTGTACACCGCATACAGTACATTGATTAATTCATGTGTCCCACTGTTTTGCACATGGCGCTGACCACAAATAATACTAGAACAGCATTGATCGAGACTAATCTTAATAATGGCCACTTTAGTTGTTTGGTTTTGCCTTAAAAAGTACCTGGGATGTTTTAGTGGAAAATGTGGTTTTTGAGAGTATTTTTTACTTGACAACAATGGCCGAACATGGAATTAAATGGCTGATTGTGACACCTTTAATGAAATTTCACCTTTAAAAGGCTTTGTACCAACAACGAAACCCCAGAAATATTGGGATATGAAACATAGTTTGTTTCCAGTAACACAGAATTATTGGTATTAATGGCCATAGATACTGAAAATATCTGGGCACAAAAGTGCAAAGCGGGCAGCGTAGCCCAGTGGTACAGTGCCTGCCTGATGCGCGGTCGGTCTAGTATCGATCCCTGTCAGCTAACCACTGGGGATTTTCTCGACATAACCATATGTCTGACGCCGATATAACCGTACTTATAATGTGTTGAGTGCGTCATTAAAAAAATTAAAAAAATGCAACTTTATAAATGTTTGGCGTAATTGTAATCAAAGTTAACTGATCTAAAATATAATTAAAATGAGTAAAATCCATGAAAATAAGGTTTATCGATTCACATATAAACATTTTATGTGTTTATAAACATTTTAAGTGAAAATTTGTGAGTAAAAGACATTTGTACCCTTTCAAAGTGGATATTGTGAAAAATTAAATCCGTAATCAGAAGGTTAAATCCAATTAAGATGGCTGTCCTGAGCAGTCATCACCTACATGGTTAATATAT
The DNA here is from genome assembly GCA_016106625.1 of Dracogyra subfuscus. Taxonomy (NCBI): domain Eukaryota; kingdom Metazoa; phylum Mollusca; class Gastropoda; order Neomphalida; family Peltospiridae; genus Dracogyra; species Dracogyra subfuscus. The sequence goes on along the minus strand of JAECMU010234282.1, from coordinate 6,790 downwards.
ATTTAAACATCTGCCAATGTTTTGTGAAAAGATTGTGTCTGAAAAGATTTATTTTAGACATGTATTCATTTATTTTCAGGTATCTGGTACAGTGTTCTCTATGGCATTTCAAGAATTGCTATCATATCAAACGTAAGTGAAACTAATCCTCTTGATATAATTAAACCATATTGAGTTCAAATGGTTGCAAAATGACTTGCCAAATATATCTGACAAATTTTAGTGGGAATGTTTTCAATTTATTATATATATATATATATATATATAGTGAATGTGTGTTGATAAATCTAGAGAAAGAAAATATTTGCAGCCAGTATAAAATGAAAAATGAAATCACTATTACTAAATTTATGCTTTAAATGTCAAGTTTGTCAGTTAATATGTCTTACTCATGTGTCATTTTTATCTTCCCTTCTATCACTTTACAGGTCTGTACAAATTAAAATTTTGTATAATTTGGAAAAAAAGGTTGTTGATAAAATATTTACCATAACCTATCTTGTGTTGGAATAACCTTTATCTTGTCTTTAAAAAATAAAGTTAATTGGGAACAGCACATTTTCTTAATCTCATAGTTACTATCAGTAGTTATACCATAATAATTACAGTGAAACTCTTCTAAACTGGACACCCTTGGGACCAAGATAAATGTCTCATTTTAAAAGGGATTGGTTTAGAGAGGTTAAGTTCTCTCTTGGTGTTTAGAAAGGAACTCTGTAAGATGTCCAGTTTTGGGGGAATTCTGGTTTAGAGAAGGTCCGGTTTTGAGGGAATTCTGGTTTACTGAGGGTCCGGTTTTGAGAGAATATCTGGTTTACAGAGGGTCCAGTTTTGAGGGAATTCTGGTTTTGAGGGAATTCTGGTTTACAGAGGGTTAAGTTTTGAGATAATTCTGATTACAGAGGGTTCAGTTTTGAGGGAATTCTGATTTACAGAGGGTTCAGTTTTGATGGAATTCTGATTTACAGAGGGTCCAGTTTTGAGAGAATTCTGGTTTACAGAGGGTTCAGTTTTGAGGGAATTCTGATTTACAGAGGGTTCAGTTTTGAGGGAATTCTGATTTACAGAGGGTCCGGTTTTGAGGGAATTCTGGTTTACAGAGGGTTCAGTTTTGAGTGAATTCTGATTTACAGAGGGTCCAGTTTTGAGGGAATTCTGGTTTACAGAGGATTCAGTTTTGAATAAATTCTGATTTACAGAGGATTCAGTTTTGAATAAATTCTGGTTTACAGAGGGTCCAGTCTTGAGAGGTTTCACTGTATTACCATATGATCAGTCATTGCGACACGAATGGTCAATCTGTTAGGCCAGATACATTTGAATAACATACACATACAAGTTAGCATGAACAAAATAGTACCGCAGGCAGTGTGTGCAGGCCTGCTTTGAAGCATTAAATTTTGTTAATGAGAACTATTTTGAGAATATATTTTGTTTTAGGCCTTCATCATTGCTCTGACATCCGACACCATACCACGGTTGGTGTACCAGCTGAGGTACAGTGAAGATGGCAGTTTGAAGGGTTACATAAATTTCACCTTGGCTACGTTCAACACCGCAGATTTCCAGGCTGACCATGGTCCGGCTGACAACTTGAAGGGAAACGTGACGGAATGCAGGTCAGTGTCAGTTACCAAACAATAACTGGACAACCTTCAACTCGGGGTGGGATTTAGGTCAGTGGGTTGTGTGTCTGCTTGAGGTGCTTGCGTCGCAGGATTGAACCACCTCAGTGGATCGATTAAGCTGATTTCGAGAACCCTCCATTGCATAACACAAGAGTACAGTGTGTAATATATGTGTTTGTGTACTGCAGGTACCGTGATTTCCGCAACCCTCCCTCGGTGGACAGAGAGTACAGGCGATCTGAGGTCTTCTGGCACATCCTGGCAGCCCAGCTTGCATTTGTCCTCGTCTTTGAGGTTTGGCTTAAGCTTATTTTACAGTATTTATTACAATTGATCTTATAGTATCAATAATGTTTTATTTAAAAAGTTTTTATCCCACTGCCCCCTTTCCTTTCTTTCCATTGAATTATTTAATTTCTTCCTGATCTGGCAACTCCTCCTATCTTTGAACTTCTTTCGCTGTCCACCTCCACATCCCAGTCCTTGTCTCTCAAACCGCAACAGGTGCTTGTCTCTTGTGGCTATCTGTGCCACACATCTGCCATGCCGCATCAGCATTTACCTGTCGGCTTAGTCTAACCACTTCAGGGAGTGTTCAGTAGTTACTTTTGTTAAGAGGCACTTGTAACCACCTACTATGCATCCATTAGTGGCAGAGGACAAGATTGCCAGGGAAATACACAGAGACTGCACCCGTGTAGGAACTTGAGACAGGTAGCCGATGGTGTGAACAGTTCAGAATACAAAGTCGGAGGAAACTGAAATTGCGGGAGGAAAAAAATAATTATATATATTCACAATGATATTGTTTGATCATAATTTATAAAACATCAGTTTACAATATTGTTTGTAACTTATTGAAAACTGTGTGTTGTTGTTAATATTAACTGCATCTGACTGCCTAGCTACTTTGTGGCTTCTTCTTGCATTCAGCACCTCAAGTTCAGCCAGCGAATGTGTTGCTAACATTCGCAAACTGTTTGATTAAGTTTCCGATGTTGCTATTTGGTTTACAGTGAAGCACATAAACCAGTATAGCAGACATTTTTCTGCTTGGGCTGACTGAACTCAGCTCAGTATTTTTAGCTAGTTTTGTTCATGTGTGAAAATAATGGATCCTCTTGTGCTTTGTTACATATATCAATAACCATTATTAGTTAGCTCAGAAAAATCTGGAATTAACAATATCCAAAAACTTTAAATATAAATGCAAAGTTGAACATTTCAATGCTTTAATGAAAATTAACTAGAGAAAAAGAAATGTGTCTTCTCAAGCTTCCCCACTGCCTCCTTTGATCCATCCTTGTTACATGCACAAAACTCCTACACCTGTTGTTTTTGATTTCAGAATGTGATAGTGGTAGTAACCGGTCTGATAGCGTGGTTGATTCCAGACATGCCTCAGGAGGTGCGAGAACAGGTCCGCCGCGAGGCGTACGTCACAAATGAAATCATTCTGGAGACAGAGCTGAAACGTGCCTACGCCAGCCACGTCGACCTGGTTGATGATGACCAAGACAACCGGGATGATCCAGCATCGCGATACTCACCCAAGCTGTCCGATGATGAGATACAGGTTGAGCTGACACACAGGAAGCCAGAAAGCAACAGTGATCCACGGACTTACGTCTAGAAATAATTCATAGTGGGATATAACAAATAAAGACGTAACTTTTCAGATACGAGCTTAGTCTAGTCTTAGATTTTAGTATGTGCAGCTATTTTAGGAGTGTCTAAACTTGACATAGGAAGTGGCAGAGTCTGATGCTGACTAAACTACAGATCTGCATCCAGAAACAATTAGAGGAGAGAAGAAAATGAAGGTTTCAAATATGAATGTTTTTTTTTTTAGTGTGAACAACCTGGGATTGACTGTTGACATAATATAGACTGATGTGGCATACAAGAACTCGTGACAGCAATATTAACAACAAACCTGTATCCAGCTTTGAGCAACACTAACATTCACGAATGATTTTTGTTACTGTTTGATGTGGTCATTTTTTTTTTTTTGTGAAGTGCCAGTTTAGCAATTGTTTTCATGCTCTGTTGGCTGAATTTGATCCAAGAAACCACTTAAGGAGAAAAACACTCTCTTCAGCTCTTCTCTGCACGTATTCAAGTCTTAGATTACATGCAGATGTTTTCAGTGTACATGACTAGTTTTACATTGTCCAGAGATAACATATACATGTGTAGTGAACCACAAATCTGCTTCTAGAAACTATTAGAGAAGGAAAGATATCCCATATTTCCCTCATGTTTGTCTATAGGGCCATAATTAGATTACAGTAACTAGGGGGTAGTAACAAAAAACAATCAAGGTACAGAAATGTAGCTCTTTTTTCCCGGTCTGACACAAAAAGAGTGTTTTTTTTAACCAAAAGTTAACTATTTTATTGTTCTGCCTGTAGATACCTGTACAAAACAAGTCATTTGTAAAGGAATACTTGTTTTATTATGTTGTTTTGCCATAACGATTGATGTTAGGGATTGTGTCACTGTTAACTGAAAGCATTTGGTGGAATCAGTATTTGGTCTGTAATAGCCTCTATTACATGTAGGTAGCTTGTGATAATGTAAATAAATATTTTACAATATGCTGGGTCCTGATATTTTGTGTCAGACCTTGGACATATTATTACCATATCTTTGAGCTAATACATATACATGTATGTACATTCTTTTATTGCTCGTTGATCAAAGAAAAATATACTTTTTAATATCATTTGTTTTTTTCTTTAAAAAAAAAAGAGGAAATCTTTTTATGTTCTATTTATATCTTTTTCAAAATATAGAATAACTATTACATCTTTGTATTTATTTTATAAACTTAATTCACTATTTGGAAATTTATTAAATGTACAGCAGTCTCTGGTACTGTTTTTATTATTGAACAAATCCTGTCAGCTATACTTACAGTTTTCAAATAAAAGGTAACAATATTTTTATTTTGCAAAACAAAATGTGCTGAAATGAAAGTATTTTTTCACATTCTGTCTTAATATATGTCTTCAGAATGTGATTTAGAACTGGTTAGATTGAAAATAAAGATTGTTATCAGTGACAAAAACTATATATTTATA
>JAECMU010234262.1:0-11316 GCA_016106625.1 Dracogyra subfuscus | reverse complement strand
CTTGCTACTACCTTGCCACAAGGTTGTTACCAGCTATTTAATAAGCTTGCAATTTTTGTTTGGGACCTGCACTTAAACCATTAACCTGAGTTGTTTGACCAGTATTTAGTACCTTTTGTAGACTACTGGTACCATACATTGCTTATACTACTGGTACCATGCATTGAAATAAGCAATGTGTCTGGAAACCCATGTACAGGTTACTGGTCATTCCATGTTAAATCAGCCAGAAAAATGTCACCTGGAGACCAGCAGTCCGATCTCTCTAAAAATTGGAATATGATCTTTTAAGCCCCAATAACCCCAAATACCAAGTTTCAGCAAAATTGGAGAGGGTGAGGTGACATCCACTGGGTGATTTGACATGGAATGACCCTTACCACAATATACCGACCCATTAACTCCTTGAAACCACACATTTATATTTCCATTATCACTATAGAATACCTTCACACACTAAGACATGTGCTTTGTTATGCATGCATACCACTGTTTCTTAATGTACTGATATTGTATGTGTAACTAAATAACACTGCTGATGAAAATTTAGGTGGTGCAGTTTTAATATATATTGTGAAGGACAAAGTACCATTCTTGACTTTCTTGGTATATGTGGTAATCTCCTGGAAAGCTGAATGACCGTTCTCTACTTATTTCTCTGTATAGTACTGTAATACCAATGGAAATTAAGTTCTACCCCAGAATAGAAAACTGGGGACATGGCTCATGTTTGCATCCAATGAAGAAGAAAAATTTGGTCTTGAGCCAATCGCTCGCGGACAGAATTCTGTGTTGAGAATGATTTCTTCAATTCTTGTTGATCACCAGCAATACGCACAACCATCAATTTACATGGAGATTGATCAGCTATTGGTTATTTCATATGAACAGCACAAATCCATTTGCATGAGATCAATACAGGACAGAATACTGCAGTGCCGTAATGAAGCCAATGCCAGAGCCGCTGTGATTGATGTCACATTTCAGCAAGAATGCTGTTATTGAACATGTTTGATCAAATTCACCAACTTTGTCAGCTTTTTCCTACAGCAATCATATATTCATCGAGGACCCCATCAATATATTATACTGCCAGCCAGCCAGTCAGTGATTTGATGGGAAACTAGTTCACCTCTAAGTATGCAAACTGGAAAGCATGCAGGCGTCGAAATAAGCACCGTCTTTGGTAACATATTACCACAAAATACAGTTCTCATAATCTACCGTTTATGAAACATTTATATATTAATATAAATTTCCATCATTAAGTATAATATCCCTTCACAGACACACTGATACTTAGTTACTCATTCATATCACTGCTGTAACTGTACTGATATTGTATACATGTTTATTATCCACATAGTTCAAGATATACAGGGAAATATAACCAGTATGACACACGTGTGTTATAATGATTTCACGAGTGTCGTAATGATTTCACTTGCAAAACGAATGATATAATTTTGGGAAGTGACATCATCATATAATGGGGCTTCCCTTCTCCTAGCTGTGTGTATTCACTTACAAAAATGACATGGTCCTTGTTATTCATAAAAACAATAATATGGATAATAAAGACATTATCCACTCATATGTGAATCATACTGATTTTACGAAACTGATAGGATTCATTTATAACCCTCACTCTCACTTGGGCAATACAAAAATCCCGAAACTCGTTTTATAAAATGAGTATGACACACAAGCTCATGTAATAATCTCTATGCACCTAAATAGTAAATAACACTCAACTGATCAATATTTATATAGTGTAGTTTTGTTTTAAAAACAACATTTGTGTGGAGAACTAAATACTTGTTTATTAACACATGGTAACCTCCTAGTAACCTGGACAACTGTTCTCAACTTCATTGACACATGATAACCTAGTAACCTGGGGCCAAATTCATAAAAGCTTGGTAAGCCTAGTTACTTGCTAAACTGGCTTCTAACTCCAGTTTGTTGCTAAGTGTTATTCATAATTTTACCATTCTAATAGTAGTAAGCTTCTAAGTTGCTTGCTAAGTCTAGAGTCGATCGGGAGTACCTCTAACTCATTAGCAAGCTGCTAACTCACCTGTTTATGTTACGCCATGCAGTCAAGATAGCACGTAGAATGTTGCAGATGGCTGAGTTACTACTAGCAATGCGACGGGAATGTATTCTGAGGGATCGTAAGAACCTTTTGGATGTGTTTTCCGACTCAGAAGTCAGAACTTATAAAACGACATAGGTTTTCACGCATGGGAAAAATGTACTTAATGCGGATATAGTTGCCATGGACATTGAACACGGAACAAGACAAAACTGTACCTTTCTGCCTTATCAGCACGACCTCATAGCTTTGCAATACTATGCATCTGGAACATTTCTTATCACTGTTGCCAATGTTGCCAAATGTCACAATCTACAGCTTGCAGATCGATCAACCATGTATCCACTTCCCTAGCACACAAAATAGATGGCTTTGTGAAATATCCAAATAATGTTGAGGCTCAAAGAATTAAGGACAAGTTTTTTCCAAATAGGACAGTTCCCTGGTGTTATCGGGTGTGTAGATGGCACACTTCTTTCTGAGGTGCATCGACTTTTGTGCCAAAAATAATCTATCATTTTGAGAATAATTAAGACTTTCTGCTTTTTTGTTGCTACATTTAACTCAAAACTTGTATCGAATGTTCAATAAAGATGTAACTATTATCTTATCACAAAATTACCAACATTATATTTGAAATGGACATGTGTATAAAGAAACTGACATGGTGTTATCAAGGACTGGACGTGTGCCAATATGCTTATCAGGCATAACTATGGAGCAGCATGTTTTATGAATTACATTTTAAGTACCAGCTCTATGGCAATGAAATAAGCATTTAGAAGCTTGCTAACATCTAGAAAACCAACTAAGTTACATGCCTTTTATGAACTGTTCCCAACTTCACTGACACATGGTAACCTCCTAGTAACCTAATAACTGTTCTCAACTTCATTGACACATGGTAACCTCCTATTAACCTAATAACTGTTCTCAACTTCATTGACACATGGTAACCTCCTAGCAATCTGGACAACTGTTCTCAACTTCATTGGCACATGGCAACCTCCTAATAACCTGGACAACTGTTCCCAATTTACTTAGATGTCTAGGAAAGAGGCTTGTGAGAACATATTAAAGAAAGTGTAGGAAGAAAATGCTGCTCAAATCTTTTTGCTTTCCACTTTTGTTTGACAATATTTCAGATATATTATGATTAATGATAATATATATATATTAATACTGCTTTTCAATTTCTAGCATTTATCTCCATCTTGAAATCTGAAAAATGATGTAAAACATGAATAATCAGATCTCACCATTTACGGGGAGCTATCACGGGCTCCCCATCAATCCACTGAGACCAGTTGAAGGAAAGTCATTCTTAGCACATACTTCTTAGTAATTGAGCCTGTGAATGTTTAGGTTTGTAAGACTACAAAATGATTAAATATCAATAAGTTATGGTCACGGTGGTACTTTATAGTAGTGCTAAGATTGCTTCATGGAACCGGCACAGGAAGATGTTATACCAACACATTTGCTGTCTGTGCAACTCATGACATCTGTCTCAAACAGCAGGCTACCTAACCAGGGCTACCTCTACATATTGACAAATTCACTCAGTACAAATTTTAAAAACAATTGGCGAGTTATATTTTATTTTGGCTAAAAATTTCATATGACTGTTATTTTGTTGGCAAATAACTGGGTTTGTGTGATTTTTAAAAGAGTGCCTGAAATGTTTTAGAAGTGGCATAATAAAAAATATTTAAAAAAAATTTGAACAGATTTCATTTAAAACTTAATGCGATTGCTTGCCTAGCTAGCACCATTTCTGGAGAGTGACTTCCAGCTTGCTCATACAACCATAGCAAAGACTGTCGTTTACATGAAATATGTGTACATCATAATTTCTTGATATTCCCGAGTTAGTAGTCCAGGATTTTATTTCTAAAATTTGACTTGACACCCATGGCTTTGACAAAAACATCGTAGTAAGTCTTGTTAGAATCAAAGAGTAATACTATACAAATACTCAGCCCTTGAAATTCGGACAAGTTTGCTACAGCAATTAATTAAGTGCAGTCGCAAATCAATTTTGCAACAGCACTACGGCGGCAATTTTAAAGAAAAGATTAATATATACCTTCAAAATTATTCATATATTATCCACTGCAGTAATAATATGCTGAAACATGTAAACTTTACTTTTGTAAGCTTCTATACTGGAATAAACTAATTTATATTAATTGAAGAAACAATGGGCCACATGCAGTTACAAATGCTTTTTTTTTGGGGGGGACGTGTAATTGGACAAAGTTCAGAGAAAAATGCCTTCAGATATGAGACGGCAATGAAATGCTGTTGCAAATCAATTTTGCGATGGCATTGCCGATTGCCGCCGTGAATATCAAAGGATGTATACATTTTTGGGCATGGTGCTATGGAAGTGAATGAAATCAGTTCTCCTCCAGAAAAAAAAAGGGTCACATTTAGGGTTAGGGTAAAGAAAATCATAGTTATAAGTGTAAAATTAATTAATTTTGTCAAGATTAAAGGTAAACTCCAACAAGAGCCTTATGTATTGGAAATATACATACCCAGACCACCAACAAATACTGACACTTTAACAAATGAAAAACACTTAATTTTAAAAAAATACAAAAAAAACATGATTATTCCTGCTAACTGGGGGCAGCCATTTTGTTTTGTTTTTGTGACATCCGTTGGTGTAGTTTGTGGCGAAGTGATGTCAGCTTAGTCGAATTTCTATATTATGCACAGTGTAAACAAATGCTCTAATTTACGACAAGGCGCTTCGCTTTAATCAACCTGACTTACAAAAAAAACATAAATGACTTGATAGTATAATAAACTATTTAACTAAATATATTTCAATTTGCATCAATATAATCAAAATAACGAAATGGAGTTCTACTATTTTTTTCTTTTAAAAAATCCAAACAAAAAATGCATATGTACGTAATTGGTCAGTTTTGTGATTTTAGATGGAAAAGTCTACTTAATCAAAGGTTTTTAAGAATTACTTACAGTAATATTTTTTATAAAGGGGGACAGCTGGTAAAGTCCATTATAATTTGAGGTTATTACACAATACCCTGTGATCTTAATAAAAAAGGCCCATCTTTTTAGTTTGTCTAAATACAGTGTCTGGGAACCATCCAAATATACACCTGCCAATCAAGTACCACAGGTACAGGCCATGGAATGAAACAATCAATTAACTAAGAAAACACTCTGATTATTATTTCAGTATGTTTTGTTTCTTCAGTTCCAAGACTAATTCCTGACATGACACGTTAGGTATTACGTAACCACCAGCTCGCCAGAGGGCGTATTCACTGGGATGGTACAAAATGGCTGCGCCCGTTATATATAATAGCCGTCACATTCAACCATTTTATTAATTAATTATGCACTTATACTTGTTGATATTAAGCAATAATGTGCAATATATATTGTTCAGGCTGCAAAATGACCAGGTTCGCATCGCAAATTGCGATGCATAATCTTGCGATCGCGATACAATATTCTAACAATGATTAGCAGTTTGCGATGCATAATTTTTGCAGCCGAACTGGATTAGCGCCTAGCCTAGTTTTCAGTGGTTTTATAAGTGGCGGAACGGCCTCGATCTGCGATAAAAATCTATTGAGATTGTGGGTGAAAAAATGTGCTTAAGGTCGATCGTGTTTGCCCGTAAACATCAATTAGAATAAGATAGATGACCAAGTGTGACCACTGGTGATTATTATTTCTGACATATATTGTTGTTCAACTAAACAAGTGACAGTGATGGTCAATCACATGTACAGTTCTGTACTTTTTTTTTTAATTTTGTGTTAAGCAACACACAATACAATTGTAAGTCTGTACATTCAATAAAAAGAAGCATTTTTAATGAAAATAATGTGTTTTATTAATTTGTACTTATTTTATAAATTGCTAATCAAAATCCAGTAGTTGCTATTCAATTCTTCATCCAGTAGGAAAAACTGCTAATCAAAATTTTAAAAACAAATTGCACCCTGTTGTTGAATATGCATACCAGGCCAGATGCCTTGATTGTGCCCTCCTTTAACTTTTTTAATTTTTTATCCCACTGCCCCCTTTCCTTTCTCTCCTTTGAATTCCATCTCACTTCTTCCCGATCTGGTAACTCCTCCTATCTTTCAACTTCTTTCGCTGTCCACCTCCACATCCCAGTATCTCCAACCGCGACAGGTGCTTGTCTCGTGTGGCTATCTGTGCCACACATCTGCCATTCCCCATCAGCTTTTAGCTGTGGGCTTAGTCTGACCACTTCGGGGAGTGTTTAGTAGCTACTTTCTGGCATTGTTAAGAGGCACTTGTAACCACCTACTAGTACTATGCACCTCCTTTAACTTAAAAATAATAAATCTGCAAAACAATTTAGGTATGGTGCCATACCCGTTTTACCCTCTGGAAGAAACCATGACATGTATTTATTCAAATTAATATCTAGTCCTAAATACTGTTTTCAAAATATGACTTTATATAATAATAAAATATGATAATTATTTACACTGATTAGGAATGTTTTACTCCAAAATTAGGAATAAAAAAAGACATAACTTTTGAGGAATGGTGGGGAATGGTGTCTTATCGGGAGTCTAGAAACATAGGTGATAAAAACCCTGTAGTCCCTTACTGGTCCAACCGGAGGCCCCAGGGTCTTTCTGTCTGTCCATTGGTCCCATATAGTTTTCCAGATGTTTTTTTCACAATGCTTTGAGATAAATGGTTGAAATTTTCTATATAGCTTTATCATGTAGTGTTACAGATCAACTTTCGCTTTCACAATATTTACCCATTTGTGACAGAGTTATGGCCCTTGAACTTTGGAGATAAGAAAATGTGCCTTTCTTACTTTGTTTTAACAATGCCGTAACACATCAAGCTGACATTTTGTGTATAGCTTTATCGAATACTACTACAGATTAAGTTTGTCTTTCATGGCAATTTTACCAATTTTTACCCTTCAACTTAAGAGATACAACAATTTGTTGTGCCCAGCAAAATGCATTATGCTTCAGATTTGTAGTTATTTACAATTTATAAGTAATGTAAAAATAACAAAATATGGCACTCGCAACTGTGATATAGCACCATTAATGATGTCTGGGGGAGTGATTACTCTGTGATTAGACCAAAGAGTGATTTCTCCCTCAACAACATTTTAGTAGTGCCAATTTTTAGTATGGTTTTCGCCTAAATAAAATCTGTATTACATTGAGCCCGTCAATTTACCTTATGTACACTGCTTGGATCCTGTTGCCAGGCAGAATACATGTCCTCTAAATAGGCCGATGAACTTCCGCTGAGGAAGGGTTCAGCTGCTGCCTGGGTAGCATACTTTCGAGGCAAACTGGAAACATCCACACGATTCCCAGTCCAACTAGAACACACACGACAGAATACAGCACGCCCAACAGTTGACAAATTTCTCTCCGACAATGCCAGCATAGTCCTTAAGCGATACATATTGCTAACGAAAACCTAATTAAAGGTTAGTCCTTGCAATGTGAAAATGTCTTATGTTATGGCAAAGGCAGGGAATAGGCATAGACTCCAGTCTTGTAAAATATAATTTAAGTGATTTTTTCAAAATAATGTTTGCATTTGCAGACCTTGACCTTCGTTTTGGTAACTTTTGCAAGTCTGGAAAACTCCTTTATCAACGTCCTTCAAGGAACAGATGAGATAAAACTTAACTTTTTTTTCTTTTCTTCTTGAATATCGAAGGAGTGCCACTTTAATATAGTCTTACAATTTCAGAACTATTTAACCGACTTTCTTCAAAATGAACTTTTTTCTTGATATCTGTAAGTTAAAACTCTTTGGGAACACCCGGGAAAATGGCGACCTTGAAAATGACACCAACGTTCTTCAACTTGTTGCCTAAAAGAGACATTAAAATAATCAAAACATAGCAAACAAATATAAACATACACATATCCTGTATCATACTAAATATAGTGGTAGTTAGATAAACGCACGAATTACGAATAATGTCAACTCAGCTTACCGATTACATAAACTTTGAGGAAGATACCTTCACAGCTGTTTGCTTACCGACGAGCGACGAAATTATTTTTGATCTGTATATTTTTATTGGGCAATCCTGTGAGGCACTCCCTTCTTATTAACCAATGATAAAAAACGTTACATTTATGGAGGAATTCCCTGTCTCGCCGATGGCGCTATTCGGGCGTAACGCAATCGTTACCTGCGTAGTTATTTCCAAGCTGTGGAGCAGTACGACTATCGTAGAATTTTTAACCCCAAAGGATACACACCCATAGTCATTTTTATAAAGCAAATGCGTTAGTTTTCTGCAGTAGAAAAATTGCAATTACAATGCCAAAAGCCAAACAAAACTTAGACGACTCTTTAGTTTAAAAACTGATATCCACAAAATATAATAAACCCTCCAAAAAGTTATTTAAAAAAAGGTATAATATATTTTATTTTTGTTCCAAACCTGTCTATAACGGCCATACATGGGACCTTAAAAGTGGCCGTTTTATGATCTAGTTATCTTATATAGAGTACAAAATATGTGCAATATCTGATCTGTAGACCCATTAGGCTATGTACACACGTGCGTTTTTATATGAAGTCACAAAATATTTATGTTGCAAACCAACAGAAACCCACCCACTTTTGTCCAATACTACAAAAATCCAAGATGCGAGTTACAACTGTCAGAAAGAGGTCTATATTTCATTGCATGTTACGTTACCGACTTTAACCAACGCGTTATACTCATGGAAATAAATAGGCCTAATATAGCCACTGTGCAGGAATTTTGGCGGGGGACGAGGGGGAGGGGGGGGGGAGGATCTAAACTGGTGACCGAAGTTTATAAGGGTCGAATCATACCCCCTCTCCTTTTCCGTCCCCAAAATAGTGAGAAAAAAGAATATGTGCTTGAGTAGGGAGGAAAGAAATGTTTTATTTAACGACGCACTCAACACATTGTATTTAGGGTTATATGACGTCAGACATATATGGTTAAGGACAACACGGATATTGAGAGGAAAGCCGCTGTCACCACTTCATGAGCTACTATTTTCGATTAGCAGCAAGGGTTATATAACCATCCCACAGAAGGGTAGTACATACCACATCCTTTGATATGCTAGTCGTGGTGCACTGGCTGGAACGAGAAATAGCCCAATGGGTCCACCGACGATGATTGATCCCATACCGACCGCGCATTGAGCGAGCGATGTAGGCTACCACTGGCCTACGTGTTGCCCGATGAGTAGGCAGGAGTTTTGAGCCCTCAAACCTTATCTCTGAACCCTGTAATACAACTGGCAATAAGTTTGACTCTTTTTTTTTTTGTTCCATTACTAACGGTGTTAGCTGAAACCAGAGGCCCTTTCTGTTTTCTACAAAATTCAAACAGTATCAGGTAATATTTTTATTCACCACGCCCCCCCCCCCCCGAAAAAACAAACAAACAAACAAAAAAACAAAAACAAAAACCACCAAAAAAAACCTCACACACACGAACACACACACACACACACACACACACACACACACACACGCACGCACACACACACACACACACAAAACACCTCAAAAACAACAAACCAAAACAACAACAACCAACAAACACCTCCAAATTTTTTTTTATAATAATAATAATAATAAAAAATAATAAAAAATAATAATAATACAAAAATGTCGTAACGGTACAATAAAATTATTATTGCTTATAAAATTAAAATAGTATACAACTAAACATATGGAGAAAACAACCATTATCGAAAATACAAGTAATTCTTGATGTTCACTTGCTATCTAGCTCGTTAAGATAAACGTTTAGATCCTAGGTATGGCCGTTATAGACAGGTTTGGAACAAAAATAAAATATATATTATGATGTTTACCGCTGATCCGTAGGTCCAATAGGTTATAATGTTAAACGGACCGTAGACGTTTACTGTGGTGACTTATAGCCATATCCAACCCTAGTACTCAGCCGTTCGAGAGCTAGACGTACATTTGGACGGTTATAATTGCTCTGTAAAATGACCGTCTAGCTCTCGACCGGCAGAGTTCTCGTATTCTGCTTTATTTGGGAACAAAGCAAGAGCATACTACTTTGAAAACTATTGATTTTTTTAAAAATCCCCATGATCAGACTAGGGTTGAAAAACAAACAAACAAACAAACAATTTGATACATCTAGCACAATACAAATTTATAGTTTCACCATCATCGAGTTTATTCATCTATGTCTTTAAAATAAGCTTATACGAAGAAACCCAACGTAATCGAGTTTGACTATTACATACATAGATATTAAGATATTAAAGCACTGGCGCAGGAGATTAAATTATTTTTCACCTGTCATATAGTCTTATGCCGCTGCTGGGATTCGAGCCGGTGTCATCGAATCGCCCGCACCTTGGATATGTTCTCATAATTTAAATATAGAATTTGGTAGATATAAAGATTGTTCAAAAAGCATTAAGACTATGTACAGTAACTGTAATTCTAGTGAAACAGAAGATGAATTCTATTTTATACTGCAATGTCAGCGATATAATGATCTAAGACAAACACGTAGGCCAGGATAGTGGTAAAGCATTCGTCTGTTGCACGGTCGGTCTGGGAACAACCCACATCAGGGGACCATTGGGCTATTTCCCGTTCCAGCCAGTGGTGTTTTCTATCCCTTGCGTCTATTGGTAACATGTAGCGGGTTTCATCTCTGACTATGTCAGAATTACCAAATGTTTGGCATCCAATAGCCGAGCATTAATAAATCAAGGTGCTCTAGTGGTATCATTAAACAAAACAAACTTTAAACTTGATTAAAGAGTATCATTACAGACGACTTAGTGGTTTAGGCTAATCCAACTTACAAGTACTGAAGACATTAAAGAGCTCAGTAATCTTAGACAATATTTAATTCTGGCAAATAATTGAAGAAATAATTTGATTTAATCACGTTTTAGATTGCATATTTGCATTGTATAATTTTCAGTTGCCATAAATTATTATGTAAAAATTACTCCCCACGATTATACTGTACATATTATATAAACATGTATTTATTTTGTATGCTTGTTTTGTTTCGTTTATACCTTTTATTTCGCTCTTATACGGTATTGAATTAAGATTAACAAGGGGTTTTTTTATATATTAAATATATAAATATATATGTTTAATTTGTGTGCTCTGATTTCTGGTGTGTGTGTGTGTGTGTG
>JAECMU010234244.1:883-11685 GCA_016106625.1 Dracogyra subfuscus | reverse complement strand
TTTTGAGGGGATTCCGGTTTAGAGGGGGTCCGGTGTTGAGGGGTTTCACTGTATATACTATTCTGTTCCTGTCTTGCACCCATGACAGGCATGCGCTACAACAGCTTGTTCTGAATGTGCACATAAAGCCCTATGATATAAAATGATATACTATTCTGTCTGTGGAATGGTGCATATACTAATGAACATTTTTAGCGGATTTCCTCTCTAATACTATACGTTAAAATTACCAAGTGACTGACATCCAATAGCTGATGATTAATAAATTATTTTTGTAACCTAATGAATTAAATTTTTCATGACGGTATTAATTTCCTGCTGGTAGTTAAGTGTAAGAAACTAAAAACCAAGGTTAGCTCTGTCACTCGCCAATTCGCCAACTGTGAATTTTAAAAACAATTGGCAAATTTTATTTTAATTTGATGGGGGTGGGGGGGGGAATGGTATAATAATTGATATTTTGTTGAAAAATAGCTATACATGTGGGTTTGCATTTTTGAGATAATTTGGCAAAATGTTCTGATTACCCAGAGTTAGCCCTGAAAACTTTTATTGCAACTTAAAGTGATAAAGTGACCTTTGAAATGTGTAACAGTTCACCACATCACTATAACCAACTGGCAATTGACAAGAATTTAAACTATTTTATTGCAACTCATCATGGCGTGCGCTACAACAGCTTGCTCTGAATATGCACATTAAACCCTATGACATCACAACATCACACAACTCATCAAAGTTCAGTTTGTTTGATACTTGATAAAGTGACCTTCAAAATGTGTAACAGTTCACCACATCACTATAATCAATTGGCAGTTGACAACAGTTTAAATTTGTGTAACCAACATGTGAACACAACAATGATTTTGAGGAATATTGGGCTCTGGGGAATTAAGTGACTGTTCTGTGACACATCAGAATGAACAAAGCAATTAGAAATTAGAGATCTATGGCTTAGTGAACCATGCAGACATGGTTAATGTCCAGTATTGAAACCCACAGTTAACAATCTGGTGTAGGGCATTTTGCACAGGGGAAATCAGTTGATGTTGTTTTCATTAAAGAGCAATAAAATTGCCAAACCGCTCACACTGGATTCAGTAGCATCATTTGTGGAGTTGAGTGCGTCCTTAAACAAAACACAAAAAAACAAAAACAAAAAAACACAACATTTATGGAGGTTCACATACATGTAGCTCCCATTAAAATGGGTTCTCTCTCTTTCTCTGTTTCTTTCACTCTCTCCCCCTCTCCCTCCCTCTCTCTCTCTATCTCAAACTCTGTATGTCTGTCTGTCTGTCTGTCTGTCTGTCTCTCTGTCTGTCTGTCTGTCTGTCTGTCTGTCTGTCTGTCTCTCTGTCTCTCTCTCTCTCTCTCTGTCTCTCTCTCTCTCTCTCTCTCTCTCTCTCTCTCTCTCTCTCTCTCTCTCTCTCTCTCTCTCTCTCTCTCTCTCTCTCTCTCTCTCTCTCTCTGTCTCTGTCTCTGTCTCTGTCTCTGGTTTATTACCTGTCCCAAACAACCATCAATGGTATATTGCATTTTGACAAAATACATATAAATGATCTCTTGCTACTAGCTTTTTTCTGGATGCTATAGTACATATCAGAATTGCCAAATGTTCCATGACTTCTAGTTGAAACAAATACTTTAAAACATTTTTTAATTATAAAGTTTTGTGTGGATTAAATATTGACCAGTATTTAAATTATGTAGTGTCTTATATTAAATGTAAAATTAAGCTATATTCAAGTGGTATGTTGGTATTAATTGTTCTTGATCGATTACTCTGTACTTTATACATTTCTACCATGAGAACTACTTTTCCAGGTTCAATGCTATCATTTATAGTACCAGTTGATTTTTTTTGATTTTTTTTTTAATTTTTTTTTGGGGGGGGGAACGGTTGTGGATTCCCTTTATTTTGCTGTTGGTGGAGGGATGCAAGTGACCAAGTTCTATAGTTCCTTATTATGAGCTAGTTGTGCTACATTCATTTTGCAATTACAGTGAAACCCCTCAAACGTTGCTCCATGCAGCCAGCTAATGGACCATGATGGGTACATCAAAAGCAGTGGTATATGTGCTACCCTGTCTATGGGATGGTACATATAAAAGATCCCTTGCAGCAAATCAAAAATAATATAGCCCATGAAATGATGTCTGGGTTTCCTCCCTCAATATCTGTGTGGTCTTTAACCATATGCCCAACGCCATATAGCCATAAATAAAATGTTGTGAGTGCATCGTTAAATAAACAATTTTCTTCCGTCTTTCCCGCAAACAATTTTCATGTCCCTTTTGAAAAATTTGTATAAAATAAGATCTCCCTAGACCAGATGTCTCTTTAAAAATATTTACTTGATCCACTGATGTCTGGTGCAGAAAGGTTAAATTTGAAAATTTAATTTAATTTTAGGGTATGTAATAAATATGTTCGTTTCTGTATTCCACTCATGTATTTCCTGTTAAAAAAACATTCCACTTTAGGGTTTCTAGTAGGAAATATGCTCGTTGAATATAGAAACTAAAAAAAAACATTTACAGTGAAATTAACCCCTTTAAACTGGACACCCTCATAACCAAGTAAAAAGTCCAGTATTAAAAGGTATCCAGTATAGAGAGGTTAAGTTATGTACTAACTTTTAAAAAAGGACTGAAAAATGTCCGGTTTTGGAGGAATTACGGTTTACAGAGTGTCCGGTTTTCTAGAGAGTCCGGTTTGCGGAGGTTCCACTGTACGTGTATCCATGTGGTTCTGTCTATCTATTTAAGTGGTGTTTTAACTGTTTCTAATTACAGACTTGGTTTGTACTGTATTTAATTAAGTGAGGTATTGATGTCTGTTTCAGAGTTCTGGTTGAGTTCTTTACAAACGAGAAGTCATTTAAGGAGAGATTACAACTCTACTTCATAAAGAATCAACGCTCAAGTGAGTATTTGCTTCGGTCTTTTTCAAGTATGTGGGTTAGAATTGACTGAAATCAGTAGTCAAAATACTACAGATCTGATTGTTTTTTACCCATGAATGTCACCACTAATCAGGAGACTTTAAAAATATTCTTTCAAATGCTGAACGGAATTTTAAATGGCTGTTAAGTTTGGGCAAAAATCAATTTTCTCTCCTACAAAAATGGAAGCTTACGTGTACACCTATTGAAATGGCAAAATTTACTATATAGAGAATAATACACGAATTTCAGATTAATACCATTTTTATGAACAAGTACATTAGAAAATGGTATCTGTAGTGAGCAAAAGTGAGCTAGGTGCCATTTTCTAATGCACGAGTTCATAAAAATGGTATTAAACTGAAAGGAGTATAGTATTTTATTTATTACCTATCTATTATTATTGCTTAGAATTCATCAAAAAGTAAAAAAAAAGTAAACATGCAGAGCAGCTGGTGTTCGAGTGTCAACATAGAGGTTAATGACCCAGATTTAGATTTCATAAATAGTTTATTCGACGGCGGTTTTAAAACTAATTCTTGTTACTGAGAGTAAAATCAGCCCTAAGTTCAGCCAGTCATTTTTTGCTAACATTTGCAAACTATTTTGACTGGTTTCTGAAGGGGTCATTCTTTTTAACATAAAGCGCTTAAACCAGTTTGGTGGACGTTTTTCTGTTTGGTCTGGTTAAATCCGGCACAGCTTTCAGTAAGAAATGTACAAAAGCTTATGTCACATTGTGTTTACCCCATTCTCCCTTAAAGTACTGCTGGCCAATCACGTTAAAGGTTATATATCCCAGCTTTGTCAAGGAAAACGGTATGTCAGACTATTAAACTCTGTTATCTCTCACAGGTATGTAATAAATTTATATGTGCATTATTCATTTACATTTAACACCACAAGCAAAAATTATAGCTTGTATGTATTAACCTTTTAGAATATACCATAAGAAATGATTCATGCAGCATCATCTCAAATTACTAACTGTATATGCAAATAGCAATGAACTGAATTTGAAGTTTCACTGTTGTGTATTAGTTTCGTTTGTTGTTGTGCAGTCATCAGTCCTAATTAACATCGATTTATTCTGGATGTGAAAAGAGCTAACTGTATGTAATTTGTGTGATTAGTAAATAGTAGCTCCAGACAATATACTGCTGTCCAAGAGTACTCATCACTTCACTATATGGAGGGGGTGGTATTTAGCTTGCCTGGTCAGTAGAGGACTCACCAGGGGTGCCATGGAGTGCAGGATAGTGTGCCCTCTATGGACTGCATGGGGTTGTTGGTTTTGGGGCCTGTTTTGATCTCAACCATTGGTCCATGACTGGTACATCAAAGGCCATAGTATGTACTCAAACACACACTCACACTGTCTGTCTGTCTGTCTGTCTGTCTCTCTGTCTCTCTCTCTGTCTATCTCTCTGTCTCTGTCTCTCTCTCTCTCTCTCTCTCTCTCTCTCTCTCTCTCTCTCTCTCTCTCTCTCTCTCTCTCTCTCTCGCTCACTCACTCTCACATACCCATCTTTGGACATATTAAAACTTTGTTTTACTTAATAACACACCCTAGAACACATTAATTTATTAGTCATCAGCTATTGGTACCTCTTGACACATAATTTAGAGAAAAAACCTGCTACATTTTCTATTAGTAGCAAGATCTTTTATATACACCATTCCGCAGAGAAGATAGCACATACACAGCCTTTGATATACCAGTCGTGGTGCACTGGATGGAATGAGAAATAGCCCAATGGCTGTTATCATATAGCCTTCAGGGAAGCCTGCTACATCTTTCCATTAGCAAAAAGGAATCTTTTATACGCACTTTACTATGGATATGACTACACATACCATATGGCCTTTGATATACACCAGTCTTATAGCTCTTGTTGGGATAAGAAAAATGCAAGGGGTCTGTTGAGGAGGTTTGATCCAGTGGCCCAACACATAAGGTTATTATCAAGCATTCTTGTACATGTAGCTAGTACTGACCGAACTATTAACCCTGTCCCTGTGATCCAGAGCAAATTTGTCTGCCTCAATGGTTAGACTTAAAGCCATGTGGCATACTTCTCTCTTACTAACCACAAATAACTCATTACCATTAACCTTTGTTCAGGACAGCCAACCGAAATCAAAATAACCAAAATGTATGACTCACACAGCATGCTTGAACTTTAAGTGGATATAAACACAGAAATAAAGTCAGAAAGAGAGAAGAAGAATTTCATTCTCCACTTCTTCTTGACATTTAAAGGCTTGCTGCAATGAACTTGAAACTGACAGTTTTCTTAAAAGGCTTTTAACATGGGTGCTTATTAGAGGGCAGAAATAACTGAGGCAGGCCAATTTGGAATCTTAAGTGTTTTCCACAGCTTCATGCCTGCAGATGGTCACCAGTGACCAATGAGTCAAAGTGAACTGGACTGGCTGGCACTCTACTAGACTATTAGGAAGAGAATACTGGAGAAAATGGACACTGACTACTTCAAGTCAAATTGATTGACAGGGATGATTTAGACCAATGAGTAAAAAAGAAAGAGTTTGTTTTGTTTAAAGGAATGCTTGCACAAGGTTAATAAAACAGTTAAATATAACGGCTGTTATATATAATGGGTGCAGCCATTTTGTACCATCCCAATGAATATGCCCTCTCCATGGTAAGCTATGGGTTAGTTAATACTTAAAATGCTATGTCAGGAATTAGTTTAGAACTGATGAAACAAACATACCCTAATTTTTGTGGATGCATCACAATGTTCTGTAATAATATCCATGCCAGTATGCTAGCAATAAGTATATATTATTTTTCAATACAACATAAACCACCATTGTCAAAGTGTCGGAATAACTGTATCTTGTTTTGTCTATACCTTAACCTATGTACTGAAATGATTGCATTTTTCTTTGGACTTTTTTTTAGAGAAAAATACTATAACTCCATTTCATTTTGTTGATGAAATTATAATATATTTAGTTAAATAGTTTATTATACTATCAAATCCTTTATGTTATTTTACAAGTCAGGTTGAGGAAAGTGAAGCGCCTTGTCATAAATTAGAGCATTTGTTTACACTGTGCATACAGGAGTTGGTAGGAGCTGATGTTACTTCACCCCAAACTATAGTACTGGACGCCACAAAAATGAAAGAAAATGGCTGCCCCCAGTTTGCAGGAATAATCATGTTTTTTATTAACTCTAAAATTATGCATTTTCTATTTCTTAAATTCTCGGTATGTATTGGTGATCCGGGTTTGCATCTTTCTAACCCATAAGACTCATGTTTAATGACACCACTAGAGCACATTGATTTTTAAATCATTGGCTATTGAATGTCAAACATTGGGTAATTTTTACTTACAGTCTTAAAGAGAAAACCTACTACATTTTTCCATTAGTAGCAAGGGATCTTTTATATGCACCGGTACCATCCCATAGACAGGATGGCACATACCACAGCCTTCATGGTGCACTGGCTGGAATGAGAAATAGCCCACTGATCAACCAACCACACATCAAACAAGCACTTTATCACTCTACTATACTGCTAAGAGGAAGGAAGGAAATGTTTTATTTAATGATACACTCAACACATTTTATTTATGGTTATATGGCATCAGACGTATGGTTAAGGACTACACAGATATTGAGAGAGAAAACCTGCTGTCACCACTTCATGGGCTACTCTTTTTGATTAGCAGCAAGTGGAGACTGACCACTTCAAGTCAAACTGACTGACAGGGATGATCTAGAGAGAGTTAGTCTGTAAATCCCAAACACAAGTAGGGTGCCTGACAGGCTGACAGACAAATAACAAGGAGTTGGAATTAATATTACAAACCTGGCTATTGATATATTTGTGATCAGATATTAACACAGATTTAGATCTCACTAATTTGGGCCTAATTAAATAGGGTTTTTTATCTGTTTTGAGCACACATAGTAAAATTATTAATGTCTGCTGAAGAGTTGTAAATGTTTAGAAATTCATGTCAAGTTATGTTAGTTAACATTTAAATTTATTTTAGCTGATATCAGTGTTTGAACTTTGCAGTCATCCAATCACATCTAGCAATAACAAATCATGGCTGGCAACTCAAATTTCTAAGTTTGCTCAACAGAATATTTGTCAATAATGCTTGTAGCAAAATGTAATGGATTCCTAGATCATCATCATATTCAATGTCTAAAAAAAAGTGTTTATTATTAAAGATTATTAGATAAATATAAGTTAAATGTTTTCTTTGAAATTTGATAAATGTTTAGCTTGTGAAATATTGGCAGGTGAAAAACACTGATTTCAAGTCAAAGTAATGACAATCTAAGCAACTAAGCTGTATTACATTATCAAAATAGCCACTCTCCTAGGAGATCTGTAACAGGATGTTTCATGCATTGCCTATGGTAGGACTGCCACTGCTCTAGGATATCTGTAACATGTTGTTTCATGCACTGTCTATGGTAGGACTGCCACTCCTGTAGGAGAGCTGTAACAAGATGTTTCATTCCACCAGTATTGCCTGTATGATGACTGCCACTAACCTAGGATATATATATAACTGTTTCCTCCGACCAGCTTGTGAAATATTGGCAGGTGAAAAACACTGATTTCAAGTCAAAGTAATGACAATCTAAGCAACTAAGCTGTATTACATTATCAAAATAGCCACTCTCCTAGGAGATCTGTAACAGGATGTTTCATGCATTGCCTATGGTAGGACTGCCACTGCTCTAGGATATCTGTAACAGGATGTTTCATGCATTGCCTATGGTAGGACTGCCACTCCTCTAGGAGATCTGTAACAAGATGTTTCATGCACTGCCTATGGTAGGACTGCCACTCCTGTAGGAGAGCTGTAACAAGATGTTTCATTCCACCAGTATTGCCTGTATGATGACTGCCACTAACCTAGGATATATATATAACTGTTTCCTCCGACCAGCACTGTCTGGGAGGAATGTCATTCTCCTATAGGATCCATAACAAGATGTTTCATTCACTTGTATTGCCTGTATGATGACTGTCACTAACCTAGGAGATCTGCAACAGGATGTTTTATCCACCTGCATTGCCTGTATGAGGACTGCCACTCACATAGACAATCCATAGCTGGATGTTTCATCCACCTGCATTGCCTGTATGAGGACTGCCACTCACAGACCATCCATAGCTGGATGTTTCATCCCACCTGCACCACTTGTAAGAGAACAACCATTCCCAAGACAGGCTTAGAAAAATAAAATGCACAGGACAGAGCTCAATGGAATGGCATGCACTAACTCAAAACTTTCTAAAGCCCAAACCCTTGGATATTCTCAAATTAATATCTAAACAAGTATTGTACATGATTTCAAGAAGAAAGTAGCTTTAAGAATTAAGAAAAGTCCAAGATATCTGGGTGCATTATGGTACCTGGATATATTTAGTACATGACGGAAATAGTCTGTGTAGATACAGTGGCTCCGGGCTGTTTTTCTTTGATGTAATTATCTCTTATGTCTGCGCCTGACCGCTGAGCCCAGTGCATGGTCTTCAAAAGCAGACAAAAAATGTCAAGATGTGATAAATATGGAAAACTATTCCATAGATATTTTGTGATCCTTTGCTTTGTTTTCTTGATCCTGTGCCATGATCAGGGCAGATTGAGATCTCCAGATTGCATTGCCTGAGATGATTGTCCAGCAGTCTGTGTGATCTCTGCAAGAATCTGATGATGACACATTTACAACTCCCAATATTGTGCTCACTGGCCAAGACTAATCATTTCACGACCAGGCTTGATTTAATCTCCATTCCTGTCATCATTTGCATATTCTGTGCATGATGATATAATGGAAATGTCTGCAAATTTGCCATTCTTTAACATATGCCAGCAAAATATTATGGACACTAATATTGTCCAGTCAGTAGTGTATAGGTTTAATGCAAAAGGAATTGAAATAATAATCATTATTATTATTTATTTTAAAAATTTTTTTTAATAAATGTAATATTGTGACATGTATGGGCATACTGGTACAGCAGGTGAAATATCTGTTTTGTTGAAAGGTTGTTTTTTGTTTCTGTTTTTTTACTACTGATTTTCAAAAGTTGATCAAGGGACCAGATTTTCAAAAATAACCTTCATCTACAAATAACCATACAGTTTTCATAATTAAATATATTATTATTGTATAACATTTCATTGTGAACACACTTAATAAATTGACCTCAAACTTTTACCACAG
Source organism: Dracogyra subfuscus (assembly GCA_016106625.1). NCBI lineage: Eukaryota > Metazoa > Mollusca > Gastropoda > Neomphalida > Peltospiridae > Dracogyra > Dracogyra subfuscus. The sequence continues at coordinate 2,502 of JAECMU010234244.1, read as the reverse complement.
TACGTTATATAGAGATAACATACTTATGTTCTAAATATGAAATCATTATATAGTTGGCCAACATGCAAAATGGCATCATATATTTGCTATTATGCTTGCCTAATGCACAGTCAGTTAGGGGTCGATCCCCATCAGTGGGCCCATTGGGCTATTTCTCGCTCCAGCCAGTTAACCATGACTGGTACAACAAAGGTTGTGGTATATGCTATCCTGTCTATGGAATATGGTGCATATAAAAGATTGCTAATTGAAAAGAATAGCCCATGAAATGGCGACAGCGGGTTTCCTCCCTCTGTGTGGTTCTTAACCATATGTCCAACACCATATAATCGTAAACGAAATGTGTTGAATGTGTCATTAAATTAAACATTTCCTTCCTTGTATTAAGTTACAGATGCTTGTGTTTGAATCCATGATATTAGACACTAAGTTAATCTACAAACTAACACATCTGTTTGAAGTTAGAGTAGAGTGAAACAAGAATCTTTGATATAGGAAGGGGGAACTACCTTATAAAATTAAATTAGAGCTTGTCTCCATAACTGTTACTTCTCAGAGGTACATGTATTTTTCAATTATGAAAATATTTTTGGTGTTGCAAACACCAGAATCACCATAAACACTTCAGATGTATGGAAATGGATATTCTAAGCAATAAACTAGGTATAAATACTGAAAATGGCTTTAATAGTGAAAAATATGCCATTGCGTTTAAAATTTAAGGTACAATGTATGCCACTTTAAATTTTTAATAAAATATTACTTTAAAAAAATATATAATCATTTTTTTTTTTTAAACTAAATAATAGGACTTGGTTTTTATAGAACTAAGAAAGTAAATGAAACAAAAGGATATATCAATTCTGAAAAGAGAAACAGAAGAACGGGTAATAAATACAAAAATAATATCAGTACTGGTTATTATCAAGTTAATGTCCATCATGAAATACATGTAATTGTTGGTCACAAGCTTCTCACTATAGGTTGTGACAATTAAACTTGATAATTAGTGGTAACTTGTTTATTAATCCTCTATATATTTATAGCCGCTTGAGTTAAAAATGATCTCCAACAGCCTGTAATCTATAACATGGAACATCAGTTAAGTTAACATTTCTCTGGCGATAATAACCTATCTGATCAACAAGTTTGTTTTCACTGACCTTTGGAAGCTGTATATTATATTAACTTCAATAGATCTATCGACGACATTTCATTAACAGTCCGTATGACATTTTACCAAGAGTTATTTGTTTGCAGGCTTTCCTAGAAAAAACTAATCCGAAAAAAGGTCTTCCTAATGATTTTCAATTTTCTCTAAGGATTTTCTGCATTAGCTGATTATATAAGATTGTTACTTGAGTTAATAAAGTTAGCAACATCTAGTACATCTCTTCTGACATTCAATCACTGCTTCCTTTGCTTCTGAATAAATCTATATCTTTCGGCAAAAAATGATCTTTTTCCTCAACATATGCACAGTACACTTTTAAATTCTGGATGGTCTTACATAATGTAATCTTTCTAGTTTTTATTTCTGTAAATTACTGTTGGTGTTTTAAAAATTTTTTAAATGTACAACAATAAAATATTATTTATCTTTTTTTTTTTTTTTTTTT
>JAECMU010234200.1:659-13847 GCA_016106625.1 Dracogyra subfuscus | reverse complement strand
AGTCAACCTCGACATACATACAATATATAGATATTCATACATCAATACATACATACATACATTTTTTCAGCAGTTAGTTTGTTGTTATCCCTTTCCTAACAAAATCTGTTTTGAAAACAAATACATCGTATCCGGCTGTAAACAAATCATAGTACTAGCCAAACTTAAAACAAGACTGACCGAAAAACAGTTATATTTTGTATATCACAACGGTCAATTTAAAAATAAATTTTGAATCCCTGGGGCAAAATTAGAAAATAATAATTTTTTAGTTTATAAAAAAATTCATGAGCCAGTGCATTCATTCATTCTTAAATACATACACATACATACATACATACATACATACATACATACATACATACATACATACATGACACAACGTGAAGTACATTATAATGTAAGTTGTATACAAGTAATACAATAACAGTGATAGCTAAACCAATAAAACCTTCCCAAACATGTAACAATATGACTCAACCAATTTCAACCTGAATACTGTATGTGTGGCTTATATTTCCTCCATTTTTTTAAGAATTTGAAATCCATGACATGAAAAATTATCAAAATATATGACAGAGTATCGTATTACTGTGATCAGTTAGTGAATGAAGTGATGCAGAATGTCTCTCGTCATTAGCAGGTAGATGTATGGCGTATATATGTATAGCACACATGTTGCAGCTAGTCATCTGGAATAAGTATTAATAATCCACAGTATCATTGGATTTATGCACAAAATATAGGCGAGGATATTAAAAAAATATATAATAACACACATACATGTATATGCTAAATATGGATTAAAGCAGCAATATTACTCAGAACTAGTGTATTTATATCTTGTTACAGTTTTACTTGTTAATTAGTACGATAAGATTAGAAATCAATATTCCATGTCACTAAAACCTGCTAATACCAAATTACAGACCTGTCCAGGCAGAATGATTTGTAATATGCATGTCATTGACATTGGTCTAAGCTGGCTTTTCCCTGGCTAGATGGACTGTTTTTAACTAAGCAAGGACAACTCATTATGGGTGGGCCTTCTTAAAAAAATGTTAACTTGGTTATCTGAATTCTACAGCTATTTATTTGATATTCTCCAATTTATTACCTTTTAGATAAATTTCATGTATTTTGACTGGTCAATAACTAATGCATACCACAAGTACACCATGTTATTTGTGGTAAAACATAGAATTTGCCAAGGTGTACGAAATGCCACGTGATTTGCTTGATTGGCTGTACAAAAATACAAACTACAGATGAGACCGACCATATTTTCTCCATCATGATTAAGAAGCCTTACAGGTTAAATTTGTTAATTGTCTCGAATTATGAAAGGGAATGCCACAACTCCATACATTTTATTTTTAATCTTTCTTTCAAAATTGTTTTGCATTTTTGACCCAAAAATGTGATAAATTGCAGTTTTTCTCATATAAAAATCTAATGCTAACCTATATGTTATCAGTTACCGTATTAAAACTTAGGCTAATTATCACAAAAATACTTTTAAGTAATAACGTGACATGCTTTTTACAGGTTCTACAAGCTAGTATAACCTGACAAATATTTTTTCGGCCTGCATATTCTTTCTTTTTTCCAACACGAGTAGAGCATAATCATTTAAATCTTTAAAACATGCAAGATAATAAGGCAATAAGATAAGATAATAAGGCAATAATGTGATTTGTTTATAAATCATCTGCTTTGATATTAGAATGTTGACACTCTTAATAAAAAGGCTGCAAAATTAATACCTTGCATAGTTATTTGTTAGAATTTTTTTTTTAAAATGAATTTGATGACATTATTATTAAAATATATTACAACTCCAAATGTGTGTGTACTTTGTTTAAAAGTTTGACTGCAAGTGTAATTTTAGATAAATGTGGAAAACATTTGATGGTAATTAAAGGTATTTATAAGGACTATTTCACAAAAAAGGACAAATAATGTCAAAGAATTAAAAAAATATATAAAATGTAGTTTTTCATGTCTTTAATATAAAATCTAAAGCAGATCTGTTCAGTGCATGGTGCACAACTAGAGATGTACAAATAAATTTAATGTACATACAAATATTTTCTTGATTCTGTTTTTACTCTTAATCGCAAGGCATTAAACAATTGTCTTTACTGTTAGTTTATCAAAGCAAATATAATTAAAGGGACATTCCAGAGTTTGCTGCATTGTAAGATGTTTCCGAATTTGTTTTATATTTCTACGATTAAACTTACACATATTTTCTTGTTTAGAATGTCAGTGTCTGTATATTCAATGTGTTTCTGGTCGTCTTGATATTTGTAAGAAGCCCAAACTGGATTTCGTCTTGAAATAATTTCGTACATACGAAAAAATATACTTTATGAAATAAAACAAAATTTAACCTAGTACAAGTATTAGAACGATCAGAAACACGTTTAATATACAGCCACTAATATTTTATGCAGGAAAATATATTTGATATTTAATTACAATCGTTAAAAGGTCTCTGTTAGTCGATAACATCTTAAACATTGCTGCAAACTCAGGAATATCTCTTTAATAATTGTAAACCATTTTATAAATATATATATGTGTGTGTATATAATATATATATAAGATGTAATCTAGACTGGATGATTGTGAAAAAGTGTCAAATCTGTCTTTTTCACAATCATCCAGTCTAGATTACATCTTATATATATATAAGATGTAATCTAGACTGGATGATTGTGAAAAAGTGTCAAATCTGTCTTTTTCCTTTATTCAACAAATAAAGTTAAAGAGTATCATTATGATGCTAAATACACATTTCATGGTATTTGTGCCATCTGCAATGTACTTCAGTAATGCAATCATGAAAATGGCTTTTAAAAACAGATTGAGGGGATGAAAAAATACAAATGACAGATCTCATGCTTCCAGAATACTATTAAACTAGTGGTAATGGTAAAGACAGACAATAAGTCATCACACGAGAGCCAGAAGGATGTAAGTGCATTAAAATTAATTTTTAAAAAGCCGAGATAATGACAGAAAACAGTTTTTCTTGACCAGTACATTTTAGGTAGTTAATATGTTGAATTTGTTTTAAAGGTAATGAAACCTGAACATATTTACAATTTCTTCGTATATTTGCGGTGCCTATAGAATATTAATGTTTTAGTTATTTGCCTACATAGTGGCAGTTATGACAATTATTCATGATTGAATTAAATGAATCATTTACAACCAACGGTATATGAAGTTAAATTTGACTCTTTATTCTGAAACAACCATGACTTCTAAAACATTGCAGTTTTGCAAATCACTTCTTTATTTAAAAAAGAAGAAAGCTTTTAAACAGAAAACATTTAGAAGCAAACATTCAAAAATTATAACAAGTAGAAGTACGTATTCATAAAGTCACCACTTAAACTAAATATTACGTGGAAAAAAATAAGTTATTTCAGTTTTGTTAATACCCGGTAATAAAATTATAAATTTAAAGATCTCCATAATTGACAAAATAAGAATGTGATAAAAACTACTCTGACTTGTGAAATATGTAATGTGATGTCATGTTTATGTCCTGTTGTGGGTGTTACGTCATGTTCATGTCCTGTTGTGGGTGTGATGTCATGTCATATTCATGTCCTGTTGTGGGTGTTATGCCCGTTTGGGCGACTTAATTATTAAAAAATAATGGCATTAGTCGCCCAAATAATATTATTTGGGCAATCTTTACTCTGTAATATATGAGCCACTATTAATAATTTATGACATTTTGGTTCACAAAACTGAACATATATTGGCATATTGTAATTTGCCAATATTCATTTATAAGAAATTATAAACATTAATATTGTAGACCAAATGCAGTTAGGTGTAGTTTTTATAAAACAAAGACATTCGAATCCAGTTCATATAATCATTCAGAAAATCTTGGGCAGAACATTCCTGAACGCCGTCTTAGTTTTTGTCATCTGCTTCATGGTGTTCTGAGTTCTGTTTTTTATAATATCTTGTTTTAATTGGGGGTTTTGATTGGCTAGTTAATTTGGTGCCTATTGAATTGACTAAAGATATGATGACAAGTAAAATCATGACCATGATGTCATCCAATGGATGGAATTTTCTTAAACACACCTCAAGAAGCAAAGGGAAAAAGCAAGCATACCAAGGAAGTTTACTTTGTTTTTCAGTTTTGTCTAATGCAAATGAGGTTAGGTTCTGTTAGGAACTTTATCCCCACTTCGTCTGTATCTATTTCTTACAAATACTTTAATATTAAACACTGAACATGTGAATAACATTTTGCTAACATGTGAACAATTATGAAGCCCAATTGGTTGTAAATTATGTTTTTGTATTATATGTGAGCTACCCCTGGGAGATGAGTCACGCCATGCAATTCTGTCTTAACGATGTAAACAAAACATTATTAAGTTCAGACATTTTACAAGTAAAATGGTACCAAATAAGTAAATAGTTTGCTCAAGTCGTGTTTTCTATTAATGTTTCGTTTCAATACTATGTATGTTAGTATTTTTGCTATGTAGAAATGGTTCTGTAGCATTCCTGGTTTTCAGTCTGTCTATCGTTTCATATTTTCCTTGGTTGTTATATTTAGTTAAGATTCTGATTATATCTCTTACTAATTACATTAACAGCATGATCTAACTCTACTCACTTACGAATATCACGAATATTATTTTCTCGTTGCTACGATGGATAATACAATAAGTGTAGTGCAACCATTTTAAATGTTGTCGGCAAAAGTCCGTGCAAGAATGTGGCCTGACTGAATCAACCAATCAGGTTGGTCAAATTAGATCATTTTTCAATGCATGTTATTCATCCTCACTTGTGCTCAGGTTGTTTTCCTGTGAGGTTAGTTTTTGTGGATTGCGTTGTTTTTTTGTTTTATGTATATGGTAAACATGTTGTTTGCTTCCATTCCTAGCTGTCTGCCCATTTGTATATTCGTTTGACTAATGTATATCTTATAAGTTTTGGTTATTAAAATTATACATTAGCTATGTAAAGCAAGTCCTACAATGACCAGTGTTATGTGTAAGGTGTAATCGTCCCATATATAATTCTGTGTTTTTACCGTGCACGAACTGTCCGCTTAATCGTTTTGGCCGAGTTAGAGAACGGATGACCCATCTGAATAAATTAAACCTGATTAAATTAGGATCTCGTTGATTTTAATACCGGTAAGCGGTCTTCGTCATTGTCGATGGTTTGTAACCTCATTCCGAATAAGTGAGTCCTAATTATATGGATTAACGACTACTTTAATAGGGTGTTTTGGTTAAAAATAGCTTTGAAGGGGGCTGTCCAATATATATGATCTAACGGAGTTCGGGTACACCGGCATGGATGGGTAATTGTGTTATTATTTGGTGTGTGCTGTCCTGCAGATGTAAATTTAATATTCTCTTTGTCGGGATTATCCACGACACATTCATACACGTCCCTATATGTGGGTGTAAATTTATTTATTTAGTGGTAGTCAATTCATATATGGATTCTTTGAAAACTACGATATATATGTGTTATTTTTTTGTACTCCATCAAATAAATGTGTAATCTGTTTATTTGTTAGTTTGGGTTTTCTGTGCTAGCCTCTGGTTTATAGTAATTTCAGCCTTCTAGAGAATTATTAATAGACTCTTAGTACCAGCAAAAGTCTACAACCAAAAGGGATAGCTGAACCCATGGTCCCCAGATTTCAGTGGGACCCGAAAAGTAAATTTCAGTACAGTTCTTCAAATCAATATTATTTTAGTAAAGCACATTTCATATGCTTACCGGTACTTAAATATTTCACTTAAATGTATGAATATATGAATATTTCATGCTTGGGCTACCTAAAACAAGTTTGGGCCACTGAAAATTAAATGTTTTTGGGCTACCATATAATATGACGAGTTTTGAACCCTGTATGCTAGGATTTTTTTTCTTTTCTTCCAATAGTTAGGTACCCCAGTATACATACTGTTGTGCACAAACAACGCAACCACCAAAACAGGTCCCTCACTGATACAGGTCAACGGACAAGTTGTTAACAATGTTGTTCAGACTTTTAACAATAGGCCTAGGCCCTATAGGCTGTCAAAGTGAAGAACCAACTTTACTATTTTAATTTTAATTTAATATATCTTAAGCAAAGAATAAATACTCAATGGGCAACTGTCTACAGAGTTTGCCTTTAGGTAGTAACCTTAAATTCAAATTTTAAAATACGTCATAATACTTAAAAAAAAAAAAAAAAATATGGTGTGACATCTAAATATGTTCGTCTAATAACACTCTTTACCATCGATTCAAATATGTCTTACCATTGTCTTTTTCGACAAAATGCTGTACGTCTGTGTTGTCCATGCTTACAAACTAAAGAAACTGCTGACAGAAATAAAAACACGTTTGATGGCATTCTTTAGATGTTTGACGCAGACGCTTGGAAACTTTACCGGAAGTTAGTGTCTGCTACATATTTCTTTGGTAATTCACACCTTTTCAATAAAGCACGAATGTCGATAACTATTTATGTTCGTTATTATAATACTAATAGTGACAGTTGATTAACGCAAAATGGCTACGACAGCCTGTTGATTACATAGATATCATGTGTATATTTTTTACGAATATGTATGTATATACTGCTGCAAGGTTATAAAATATATATAACAAACGAAGGCAGTGATACATCAGTCACACAACACGAGTAAATAGATTCATTTTATTGCATGTAGTTTAATTATTGTTCCAAGCTCAGTGTCATTTATACTTATTTCAGAACGTATATCAAATTACGGTTCAAGCACGCTGTCCTGGGCACATACCTCAGCTATTTTAATTATCATCATAGTGAAAAGAAAGATTTTTTAACGACACCAATAGAGCATACTGATTATGTAATCATCGGCTATTGGATGACAAATATTTAGTAATTATTAGTAAAAAAATCAATCAGTGTAGTGGCATCACACTTACCCACTGAGTTTACCAAACTCACCCTGGGAGGGAGCTAGATACAATAAAGTAAAGCTTACATCCGAAACGTAGGCGAACGTTTCCGTTACGATACCGTAACTAGGAAGAAGCCAGCACCAAGAGGTGAACCGAGTACCTAACAGCCTGATGGCTTAACGATTACACCACCAGGCCCAGTGTACACAGGTACAAGCTATGAAGTAGCACTGGTCGTGTCAGGCCTGATGCGCGGTCGGTCTAGGATCGATCCCCGTCAGCTAACCACTGGGGTTTTTCTCGACATAACCATATTATGTCCAAAGCCAATATACCCATAGTTAAAATGTGTTGAGTGTATCATTAAACAAAACACAATTTTTTTTTTTTAAATGGTCCGTGTCAGACGTATTTATTACTGGTATGACTGTGTAAATAGTACAAAATCTTCAACAGAAGATACCAGGGAATATTTCCATTAGGCCCATTTTGAGTTGAATCGATGTTTTAATAGATGCCCATTGTGATAGATGAAACTGACCCATTGATGGCTCTTGACATGGAGGCCAGTCTATCTGGGACTGTGTGTAATGAAAATGAACTAAAATAACCCTACTGGCTAGTGTTCCAGTGTGCTGAAAATGCAGGAGGTACAACCTAGTGCTTCCCGAGACGTGGCGATTCTACTCATCCTGTCGTTTGCAGTAAAGATGCAGGAGGTACAACCTAGTGCTTCCTGAGACGTGGCGATTCTACCCATCCTGTCGTTTACAGTAAAAGACTCAGGAGTTACAGCCAAGTGCTCCATGAGACATGGCGATTCTACCCATCCTGTCGTTTGCAGTAAAGATGCAGGAGGTACAACCAAGCGTTTCATGAGACATGGTGATTTTACTCATCCTGTTGTTTGCAGTAACTCTGAATACATGTTACCTGGAACTGCTGTATTACAAAACATTCTCTTGTGTTAATTAGACATGTGAAATCCCTACAATGTGTAAAACCTTGATACGTCTGTCGGGATCTAATTCTTGTGAAAACATCTTCTGACTGCTTTATGTAAATACATTTTTAAATATGGTAATACAGTAAAACCTGTTTAAACCGGATCACGCTGGGAACCTAATATGTATCCAGTTTAGACAGGCTTAAGTATTTATAATGTCACATTTTAGAATTTAGAACAATCGGAGTTACGAAACTTGGCCCGTTTTGACAGGATTCCGGTTTAGGCAGGATTCTGGTTTGTTCAGGGTCCGGTTTAGCCAGGTTTCTGGTTTGTTTAGGGTCCGGTTTAGCCAGGTTGCTGGTTTGTTCAGGGTCCGGTTTAGCCAGGTTTCCATGTAGTTTTGTTGATGAGATTCAAAGTCATGTCAAGTGAGATGCATTGGTTAGTGAATGTAAATACACATGTATTAGTAGAGGATGGGCTCAAGCCTGGATCCAGAGGCTGCAAATCCCAGACAATAACAATAATAATGTACAGTATATTGTAATAATTAATGAGCAGCTAAATTTTGAAAAAGGAAAAGACAGACACATGAGACGGTGTAATACGTATATTTCGATTATAACACTACAAAATACATGTATCAAGGACATGGAAGCATTGGACGTCCATGTAATTACATATAATTCCTGTAGATGTTCGTTACCAGATTCTCTCTTCATGCTCTGATGTGTACATACATGTTGGCTGCAAGATGTTCTCATTATTTGGCCCGTGATCCTCATTTACCAATAAAGCTGAAGTTAGAACTGGGGTCTAATTCACTAAATTCGACATTGCAAATTTGTGATCTTGCTTGAAATGTTAAATTAAATTCAAGGACAACATGTGTTAAGAGAATGACATCTGGAGAGGGGGTACAGTTTTGAGTGGGTGGAGGGGTACAAGGCAGAGTTTTATCTTTTTATAGAGTTGGACAAAACATGTACAGGTCTGAGAGTTTAGTGAATTAATTAAGCTCCTGATATTCTCCATACCATAATTAGATCAACATAATTATTAAACATTTCAGATCAAATAAGAGGAAATTTAAAGAAAAAAAGAATAAAGATGAACTTGAATAAACAGCTGTAAATGAAAATCCCAGACATATGCTTTATTTGTCAATGTTACATGCTTTGATTAACATTTTAAACACAGTATGAAATTGCTATTCTACTCTTCACAAACAAAATATATTATAATATACAAATACATTGACAAAATTCAATATTGTATAACCTATACAATAAAAAATGCAAAAAGAGAATTGAATGGCATGAAAAACTACACATTTAGGTTGGGTTGATATGTGATCTTTTATTACCAGGATGAACACGTCCCACTAAACTGTGTTGTGATACTTTTCTGGTGTTGCTAGCATACGATACATTCACTGCATGAGTTTATTTATAGCACTGACAAAAACAAAAACAAATTAAGACAACTCAAAGTACATCAAAATTTGTTGTATATCAATAATCAAGGTACTGATTAAAATATACTGACATCAAAAGTATATCTAGTATACTGTTTTAAGAACATAAAAATGACAGCAAACACTAGCTGATTCAAGTGTTGTATTATGAGATAGTAACAGTCTGGCTTTCGGCTAAGTAATACAAGCGTACAAGGACACAGCATTTCACACACTGACAAGTTTAAAACAGCAGTTCTCTTACTATCAATTAACTAAAAATTATGAAAATATATATCCATTAATTTTCAAGATTTTAGGATAAGTAATTTTACCCTTTGTACCCTCGGATAGAAATCCTGACAGTGTATACACAACAATTACCATCACAGTTCGCAAACAGCACTAGGGATAAAATGTGCGATTTCACATAAAACTGTTTTGGTATATTTTCTTTTGGTCGCCAGTGTAGTTATTTTCAAGCAAAGGTTCAGAAACCAGGTTTTTAAAAATTATTATTAGTTATGAACTTTGGCCATCCTGAAAAACATTGTTTATTTAAAGTAGGCACCTCATCTTTTAACAGTGTACTGATATGGAACTAGTTTTAAACGATTTAACTTTAATTTGTAAATGCTCTTTACAGATCAAAGCAACAAGACAAATGATAAAATAATGACAGCTAATTGGCATTTGTAGTTTGGTGAAGCATGGTCACCAACAAAAGAACTGATGAGGTACACGATACACCTGTCAAACGTTGGTCAATGTGACCTAGTTATGGTACACCACCATCCCAAGTTCAACTTGTATGCATTGTTTGATGATCCTATATGAATTAATAAGGACAATATGCGCAAGACAAGGATTTCCTTGAATAACAAATCACTAGCTGGTATTAAGCAAAATCACAAAATGTGATTTGATTTTGCACCTGATAACAAAACTACATTTAGCATGATTAACCACATTAAAACAAATGTCTACAGCAACAACTAGATTGACGATCTCACCTGAAACTGGAAAACAGTTGACAAATATACAGACACAGAGAGATTTTATACAAACACTATATGAAGAAATCCGTTCCTATACAATGACAGTTGGTGTGCACTGTTGCTAAACACTTGCAGACATTGGTCTCAACCCTGATTTACAAAGATGAGATTTAAATAGATGACAATGTTCATGCTGTATGATACAAAACTTAAACTTTCAAGTGAAATGTGATTCCACAGTAAAATTGAGAAGTGAATTTTCTTTTTTTTTACTAAATAAAACAAATAATCCTGGAGATGAAAATGTTAGATCAAATAATCCTGAAGATGAAAATGTAAAGTCAAATAATCCTGGAGACGAGAATGTCAGGTCAAGGAATCCTGGAGATGAAAATGTCATATCAAGGAATCCTGGAGACGAGAATGTTAGGTTGTACTGTGGAACATTTTGCTACCCATGCTGCCAACTCCAGAATCGACCCGACCGCTTTCCAGCAACAACTTGTTACCTGGATAACACAAAACCGATAAAAGGTAAATGCATATTATGCATGCACGTGTAACATGTATTATAGCTGTGATGTTCTTACAGATAGCACTTACAGTCACTGAACCTAATTCCCGAGGGAAGTATCTTTTTTTCACATACAATGCTTTTTTGAACTGTTACAAACACCAGGATGACCACAAATACATTGGACTTGTCAAAACTGACCAGTTAAGTATTGTGTAAGTTAATGGTAAAAAGGTTTTAAGCAACACACTGTAAGTAATGCGTAAGTTATGGTGAAAAGGCTTTAACCAACACACTGTTTACAGACATTACAATGACACTTGTTATTATAATCTGGCTTGAATTACGTAACATAAACGTTTTGTCGTCGTACAACACTTCGGGAGTTAACTACTGTTGATTATTGTGTTTCGCTGAGAGAATAATTATCATGGGTTGAAGTGACGAGTGGCGGTTTGCGGATTGAAGTGACTTAAATAATGGCTTACCTGGAGAGCGACCGCATGCACTGACAAGGTGGCTGACATTTTGTTTTGTATCGGTACGTGCAAACCATAATCCGTGGAGCACATGTCTGGTGGTTTGTCAGTTTTGAAATGATTTGATTGGCTCGTGAGTGAACTAACGTGATACACTATATGGATGTTGCACAATATTTTTCAGAGAAATGCATTCTTTTGCACACGTCTATGAGGCTTATATAAACTGGGGGCTAACGTTCAAGCTTCAGAACTCGAAGTCAGAGTGTCTCCAGTCCAGTCCGACGTCACAGATTTCTCGAGGTTTGAAGGAGCAGCGACCATCCGACGATGATTGGCAGCCCTTGGCAGTCGTTACTTGAAACTTTTCCGTGATGGACTGATGTGGGAGTATCCAGATTCGATACTGACATTATCTTAGTGATTATGTAATTTTAAATGCCAGAACTTTTGTGGGAAATATATATTTTAGAAATAATGTAATTTTTTTTATATAAAGAAATTTAAACACTTGTTACTTTTTATGTGTTTTTGTCAATAACGTGTGTGCTCATTTAATTAGCTATTGGTCAGTCTATTGGTTAGGCAATTAGTTTATTGCAGTGAATAGTGTGATATTAGATATCACACCGTCTATTTCTAATAATCATTTAATTGCATGTGATAATATAAACACATGGCAATTGTTTAGTACCATGATACGGGGTAAATGAGATTTATTAATCTTGGTACACGTTACTTCTGCGGTCTGTGAAAGGTTTTACCACAATTGTTGGGTATTGTGGATCGGAAATGTCACAGACACGTGACTTCTGCGATCTGTTAAAAGTTTGTACCACAATTATTGGGTATTTTGGCCCGGGAAGGTAACACACTTGATGAAATCAGCTGAAAGCTTTGCGAATTGTGCGCACAGCAGACAGTACACGGGCAAAGAAACAACCTAAATGGCTTTCAAATCCGCTGATTTCCGCGAAAGATTGTCATGCCTGTGTTGACCGTGTCGTATCTATTTTTACCTTTGAAAGCTTTCTCTATGATGTTCAATGTGTCATATCTACTTTTACCTTTGAAAGCTTTTAGCATCATATCTACTCTTACCTTTGAAAGCTTTCTCTATGATGTTCAATGTGTCATATCTACTCTTACCTTTGAAAGCTTTCTCTATGGTGTTCACCGTGTAATATCTACTCTTACCTTTGAAAGCTTTTAGCATCATGTCTACTCTTATCTTTGAAAGCTTTCTCTATGATGTTCACCACATCATATCTACTCTTACCTTTGAAAGCTTTCTCTATGATGTTCACCACATCATGTCTACTTTTACCTTTGAAAGCTTTCTCTATGATGTTCAATGTGTCATATCTACTCTTACCTTTGAAACCTTTCTCTATGATGTTCACCGTGTAATATCTACTCTTACCTTTGAAAGCTTTTAGCATCATGTCTACTCTTATCTTTGAAAGCTTTCTCTATGATGTTCACCACATCATGTCTACTCTTACCGTTGAAAGCTTTCTCTATGATGTTCAATGTGTCATATCTACTTTTACCTTTGAAAGCTTTCTCTATGATGTTCACAGCATCATATCTACTCTTACCTTTGAAAGCTTTCTCTATGATGTTCACCGTGTAATATCTACTATTACCTTTGAAAGCTTTTAGCATCATGTCTACTCTTACCTTTGAAAGCTTTCTCTATGATGTTCACAGCATCATATCTACTCTTACCTTTGAAAGCTTTCTCTATGATGTTCACCGTGTAATATCTACTATTACCTTTGAAAGCTTTTAGCATCATGTCTACTTTTACCTTTGAAAGCTTTCTCTATGATGTTCAC